>PVJH01002423.1:133481-169767 GCA_004026705.1 Nesogale talazaci | reverse complement strand
TCTTCAGCGATATCGGGAGTCAATTGGTCCATTGATTTTGATTTTTGTTCTTTGATGTCTGATACATGATTGTTTCAGCATCTCATGATCACACAGGCAAGTGAGCTTCTTTTATGGTGTGTTTTATTGCTCCTGAGCTAGATGGCTGCTTGTTTATGCTCAAGCCTTTATTGCATATCTTCTTAATTTAACCTTCCAATTGATCACAATTTGGTATTCTGGAAATAATACTTTCTCAGATATTTAGGGTGTTTTCATTGTGCTTTGTTTTTTATTTTGCTAAAAAGAAAATGTTCATCAATTTATTTTTACATTTTGTCATGAAAAAATTCAATCAAATATAAAAGCACTAAACTTGCAAATACTCATCCATTATTTTAAAGAAATTATTATTAATTGGGAATGAATGCATATATCATATTCTGTAGAATTGGACAGTTGCTACCACAGTAGCAAACATTCTTTTTCTTCCTGGACTTCTTGATATTGTCTTCCTTTTACTACCCCTTACCCCCATGAAGCCCTTATTCTACTTGCTGTCCCTACTCTTCCTATTTGCCTAGCATTTTCTCTGTAAAACTCATCTTTCTCAATCTATACTTTACCACTATTCTTCTTTATTTGGTAATTGTAACTCACTCCACAGCCCTCTTTATAGTATCTGTCAGTCCACTGTAGATGTATTATATTCTTCTGAGTGGGAAATTTGAGTAAAGTGAGAAAGTTTTTAAATTGTTTAATTCATTAATTCAAAAATTATTATTATTTTGCGTTTAACACTCATTAAAGACTAATAATGTGGCACACATGGGATCTGGAAATGGAGATACAAGGAGACTTGCTTGATGCTCTCAAAGACAGATTCCTTTTGATCTTTTGTTAGCATTTCATGATCTAATTTTATTATTTTATCCAAGTATTTCATTATGGCAGCAGATTATCTTATGTTTTATCTTCATTTTTCAAAGAATGATTTCTCTAGAGTTATGATTTTGATTGGTAGTTTCATTCTTTTAACTTTTTTCACCATTCCAATATCATTTCATATTCATTGTTTTTGATATCAAGTGTATTTATCATTTCCTATTTTTAATTGGTTAAAAATCACATATCAATATATTCGTAGTAAAATGTTTTGTTTTGAGTTTTATAGTATTTTACTCTTTATACGGTTATGTAGTCTTTTACAACTTGTCTTTTAATTCGAAACTATCTCTTGAGGATTTTTCCATGTTGAGTGCAGGTGCATATTTCTCACAGCTGTATAATAATTTATTTCATAGTATGGCAGTGTGTTGATCATACTTCCACTAAGAACCATTTGACTTACTTTGACATTTCTGCTATTACCAACACTACTGCTGTTAACATTTTTGTCAAAGCCCAAGGCTCACGTAAGGGTTTCTCCAGATGATATATCCAGAAGAGAAACGGCTTGTGCCTGGAGTGTGGGGATGTTCTAATGATTCTTCTTCCTCTCATAAGTATTGTGTTCATGTATCACTGATGTCTTTGCCAAACCCAAATGATTAGACTTATTAACTTGTAGTAATGATCCATATTCTGAGGCTTCGAGATTCAATGTGGTGCTCCATGAGACTGAGTGCGCCTGAGCAGGTTTTCATATGATGGGCTCTCAGTTTTCTTCCATGTGGCACAGAATTCTCCCCACGTTCTTATTGGATGGTTTCACTTTTCCTTCTCATCATTATTTTCTTTCTTTGTTCCTGGCTTATTGTAGGGTCAGCTCTTTCTGTGTTTTAGGGAAAGACTCTTCAGGACTGTACATTTATAAATATATTTTATTGTAAAGTGTAAGATACTATTTTGACACTTACACTTTTAATCAACTTGGAATTAATTTTTATCTAGTGTGAAGTGGGCAAACATTTAAAAAGCAGTCCACTTTTCCCTCAATGAATTCCAGTAGCATCTCTCCTATATCACATTTACTCATATATGTGAATCTGCCTTTGGGCCTTCACTTCTGTTTGATTTCTTAAGTTCTCTATCATGATATGTTTTAATTTCCCTATCTTTATAACAAAAGGAATATCCAGTATGTTTTCTTCTTAAAGAATAACTTGGCCGTTCTTGTGCTCTTTGATGTTCATTTGGAATCATCGTGTCAAGTCTAGCTAAATATTGTATTGCAATCTCATAGTCCCCGTAGGTTAATTGGAACTGAACTGAAATCTTTAGATTATTGAGTCTTCCCATTCATTAACATGATAGAATCTTCAGTTTCATTAAGCTACCTCTAGCCATTCTTCAGTACAGTTTTACAATTTTCTTCATACAGATCTCACATTTATTTTGAGATTTCTAAGTTAATGACCTGCCCTTTGAATATCTTCCTAAATGGTTTCCTATCTTGAGTCCTTAAAATCCATTCATTATACTGCCTCTATCATATATTTATAAGCCAAATCTTTTTTTTTAAGCACAGGGAATACTTTGTGTAATATTTTAAGTTAAGAAGTATGCTACAGAAGACTAAGTAGAGTGGTTCTCCTCTAGGAGACAATTGCTGATTTTAATATGTACTTCCAGAAGAAAGAGTCTAGAATAATAAACACAAAAGCAGAATTTGAAGAACAGTTATATGTGGGATTTTGTTTCCAGTCCCTGTTGCTGTTTTTCCCAAATGAATTAAAAGTTGTATAGAGGTGATTTCTGGGTAATTCTTTAGAAATAGCTTGTCTGTATGTGCATATGTGCTTGCACTGTTCATTTAGGAACATACACAGACACATCTTATAAAAATTATAAATAAAATACAGTTTGGCCTTGGTTTTATTTTTAGCTATTCCTCTTCACTAAGAAAGAGCAAAGCCTTCAGTCAAGACAACGTCCCTATGCTGATCCGGTTCTAATTCTCTCCTACTCTTCTGTTGCTGTCACTACCGCGTGTCACTCTTCGTGGCATTAGCCTTGCTGGCTGCTTCTCCCCCTCTGTGTTCAATTGCTTGAACCTCACACATTAATCATGGAATCTTTTTTATATACCATATGCAATTTAACCCATCTCCTTTCTGCCCTTAAAAATGAAATTTGAAAGAGCGAAGATGCACAGAAAGGAAAGAAAGCATAACATAAACCTGCACTCTTAATTTATTTAAGAAATAAAACATTACGCGTATATATAGTTTTAACTCTCTTGTGTACCCTTCTCTGAGCACATAGCCCCATTCCTACTGCCTCCCTTCCCCTAGCTCTCTCCCTTTGACCAACATTTTGAATTTGTTTTCTATTATCCCCATGTCTATGCTAAACCAGCACTACATATATATGGGACACAAATCAATTATATTATTTTGCTTTATTAATACCACAGATATGCAATAACTATTTGGGGCAACTTGTTCTCTCACCCCAGCATTTTTTTTTCTGCTAGTATCCTTCAAGTTGGTACTTTTCATTCTGATTTAGTTTACTTTTGTATAATGTTTAAAGAACACCTTTAAAAAATCTGCTCTTCTTTTAATAGACTCAAGTGATGTCCAGTGTTTTATTTCATAAATAGTACCACTACTGATGTTCTCCTACATTCTTTGTGTGTGTGTGTGTGTGTGTGTGTGTGCATGTTTATTTGGATGAGTTTTTCTAGAGGGCAACCCAGGAGTAGTTTCTGGGTTGAGGTATCTCTGTTTCTGATGCAAGACAGATAGCGGAATACATCTCCAAAATTTTTGTACTTATTTAAATGTCCACTGACTGACACCTTAGTAGGCTTCTTAATGCTCTCAATTATGTCTAGTTTTTGTGATTGTCAGGTTTAAAAGTATTTTCCAGTGGAATGGATCTGAAATGGTATCTGATTGAGGTTTAATTTTGCATTTTCTTGAGACTGAACTTATTTTCATATGTTCATTGCTTTCGTGTGTTTCTTTTGATACCTATTTCCCGATTAGCATATATTATTTTCTCAATAAAAACATTAGCAAAACTCTGCAGCTACAATATCATTAACTTGCACCGGCCACTGCTAAACACAAGTCCCAGAGACTCATCGAGTCAGAGCACCGCTTTTCTGATCTGCCTTTGCATTTGAGCCCTCTTCGTGAGCTCCTCTCTGTCTCATTGACCTGTCACACACTTCTATCTTCTTGCTTCTTGGTGGCGCTGTGCAGTGGTGCATCACTAATGGATGGAACACATTATGGAACACAAAATGACTTGTTCTATTCCCCCAATTTGCATTGCATTCCTGACCTCTTCATCATAGGACTTTACCCCTTTTGAGATCAGGAATCATTTTATTTTTTTTGTACATTCATAGGATGTACCACAGCGAGGTCTATAACCTGAATTAACCTAAGATTCTGGGGGTAAAAAGCCACAGAGTTGTTACTCCTTGGCCTAACAGTGAATCTATGTGAGGAGGCCATTTAGGGGTGCTGCTGGAAGGGTAGCCCTGTGTCGCCAAGATTCTTCATGCAGATATCTCCAACTCTTGCTGCACATTAAAATGACCTGGAAGTGCTTACACAAATGCCACTAACATGGGTTCAAGTTTACAAGAGCAGCTCCAAACATTAGATGGGGAATGCAGGCAGTTTATGTTAATGGGGAAGAGCAGCTCCAAAAGAAGGATGAGCACTGTACCATTAGAAGGGTGCCACTGAATTGTACATGTTTGAAGCTGTTGAGTTGGTGGGTGATCTGGTCTGCACATTCTCAACAACAATACCTTACAAAAAACAAACAAACAAGTAAGCACTGTTTTGTTCCCCTCTGCAGATATTTAGAGTTTATTGACCAGTGGTACACCACTTCTCTATAATTCTAATGTGATGAGACATGGATGCTGTTGTTCTAAGTGTCTGCAATTAGAACTACTAAATTTCAACCTAACTGTCAGAGGGTTGAAACCAACCTATAGCAAACCTATGTGACAGAACAAAGCTACTCCTAAGGATTATCAGGTCTGTCAATCTTTACAGAACAGAGAACCTCATTTTTCTCCTACTAAGAAAGGGGGGTTGAACTGCTTATCTTGCAATTACCAGCCCAATGAGTGTGCCACCAGTACTCCATAGATGCAGCAGTTCTCAAGTTTCCTAATGCCACTTTCCTTTAATACAGTTGTGGTGACCCCCAAAAATTATAAAATAATTTTCATTGCTACTTCATAACTGTAATTCTGCTACTGTTATGAATTGGACAACCCCTGTGAAAGGATCGTCCAACCGCCAAATGGGGTCATGACCCACAGACTGAGGACTGTCTTAGAGGAACTATAGTGCAGATTAAGGTTAATAGTTAACACAAACAACAGATTATTGTTATATCCTGTGACTGCACTTTGACCAAGCTCACCTGGTGCTTCTCAATTAGTTTCTCCTTGTTTTCAATCAATGGGAGCCTCTGGGGCTCAATTGGGTGAATCAGCAGATGGTTCACTGATGTTGGAGGCTCATGTAGGGCTATCAACAGGACCACCTACATCCGCCCTCTTTATGTGACTTGATCTTCTTACCTGATGGCTGAGTACTGAGAAGGGTGTCGTAAGTGTGAGCACTCCAAGAGGCAGGGAAAAGAAGTTTCCAGAACTTTTTTAGACCTGACCAAATGACATAACCCAAACATCACCTTTGATTCACTGTATTGGTGAAAATAATCACACTCAGTTTCCTTGGGAGAGAAAATGAACATCATCTCTTTCTGGAGGGGTAAGGACTAGGAACAAGTTGAGGGATGGGAGGTGCTACTGCCTTCTCTGGAACACTTTACCACATAACCCACTACTGCCTGTCACAGTGTTTCACTTTGGTTGAAAAATTGACCAGATAAATGTCAGAGTTGTTGAAACTTCAATAGAATTGGTGAAGTTCAAGGAACCTTTAATATAGCATGTAATGGTGAAAATATGAGTTAGTTGCCTGCTATCACAATGAAATTAAAAACAGTCAATGGGAAAGTTTGGGTTATGTGGATAGCAAACAGGTTTAAACATGGTATAAAAATGAGATGATTTCAAGATTAATTTATTTTAGCAAAACCATTTGAAAAATTGATGAGTTAGTGCTAACTCTAAAAGAAGAGTAGAGCAGTTAGAACACTATTTTTGTTTTACTATGGAAACTATAAAATTGAAAATATTTGGTGGAATTCAAATTTATTTACAAAGTGAAATAGTAAGTATAATATAATTTATTCTAATATCTTTAGGATATAAAGTAAAGGTATATAGTAGCTTCAAATATATGTTTCTATAAGGCTGTGGAATCAAATATATACTGTAGTTTTTGGACTATAAGCTGCATTTTCCCCCCAAAATGGAGGCAAATAGGGGTACATCTTCTGGTCCAAAGGTGTGGTACCCCAGGACATTTTAGTATATTGGTACTATTTGGTTCAGAATATTTTTTCCTGTTTTCCTGCTCTAAAAAATGGGTGTGTCTTATGGTCAGGTGCAGAATATGGTCCAAAAATACGGTAACTGCTTATCTTTCACAAACTAATAATCTCATTCAACTCTATGTCTACTTTTCCCAAACCACTTCTATTTAGCTAATACATCTGACTACCCGAGGGCCATTTTGTCAGTTCATGAGGATTGGGATTGTGTTTTGACTATATATATGCCAAGAGAATTATGATTAAAATATCGGGTTATGGAAATGGTGATTATTTTCATAAACGCTATAAGAATTAGGTGTAGAATGAGCCAGAAATCTTTTGAGAGTCATTATGAAAATTAAACGATCTATCAGTTCTAGATGGGCACAGTGAAATATCATGGGGATAATCACATAAACAGCGAAAGGGGAAATGATTGACTTTTAGTTCACCTTTTATTCAATAGATTTCTCATTTCTTCTAGAACAAACACCATTTATTCAATAGATTTCTCATTTCTTCTAACTGTAGCAAAATGTAATCTGGTAATTTTCCACTCATAACCCTATTGGAAGATTTCAAAAGTTATCATAATTCCACTATTTTTTTTAGGAGAGAGAGAATATCAGGTTACATCAGAAAAACTAATAAGAAAAATAATTCAGCTACAAAGTTTTGATAAAACTATCATTGAATTGGCAGAGATGAACATTTTTCCATTCAGCTATAGAACTGATTAGAGAAATATTTATCACTAAAAGACCCACATAACAGTGGGGAGAGGGGCAACTCTGGGAGGGTGGAGGAGAGGAAGAGTAGAAAAGGGGAACCAAATTATAAGGATCTACATATAGCCTCCTCTGGGGTATGGACAACAGGGAAGTGGGTGAAGGGAGACATTGGACAGCATTCGATATGACTAAATAATAACCATTTTTAAATTATCAAGGTTCGTGAGGGGGGGGAAAGTGAGGATATAGTGGAAAGAGGAGGAGCCAATACCAAGGGCTTAAATGGAAAGAAAATGTTTTGAGATTGATGATGGCATCAAAGGTGCAAATGTGCTTTGCACACAATAGATGTATGTATGAATTGTGCTAAGAGTTGTATGAGCCCCCAATAAAATTATTTCTAAAAAAGTCACACTTATAAAAATCGTTACACAACTGAGCTTTATAAAACATTACTGTTCAAAATAATTTTAAATAGCTATAGACAAAAATAAAACTTTATTTAATTTTCTAATAAGTAATTAACTTAGAAGTAAGTAAACTGCTTCCATATTATTAAAAAGTTTTGTCAGTTTTTAACTAAAAAACGAAATTCAGTTATATGAGGAAGCTATTTCTTTACAAAATATGCTGTAGTAATTCTATTGATAATCATAGTAAGACTGAGAAGAGAGTAACATCTCTTTATTCTCCTAGTTTAAAAACTCAAACAGTGGACTCTACTCATATAGTGTAAGAGAGTATGAAGGCAATCATGAAAGAAGAAACTTAGTGAGACTACCAGCTTTTCCCTATCACCAACTCCCAGTAATTGTGTAACTAGTGTCCAGACACTAAAGAGTTGAATCAGTTTGAGTCAATAGTTCCTGCATATTGATTCATAGCTGTCCTATACTGGTGTAGGCCTCTTCTAACCAACATTAGAACTAGATTTTGTCTGCATATCACTATAACTGTTCTGACCAGGAACTCATGAGAAGATCCTAGATAGAAAGGCAGAAAATTCAGAACAAAGTTCAAATTTCCAATAAAGATCAGCTCTATTGACTGATAAAGACTCAGACACCTCAAAACTGTGGCCCCAAGTTTTAAATGTGAAACTGAAACTATTTCTGCAGCTCACCATTCATTCAAATATCAGGTTGGCTTATAAAACAGAACCACTTGTGAGTACTGTGGTCCCTTAATGAACTGTATGAGTCTGTAAGGTCAACATCTACCCAACAGCAAATATGAAAAGGCATGGATGGAAGAGGAAGCTAGTACAATGGAAACAGAGGAAACTGAGTGGAAATAATGAGGGCTTTGTTGGTGGTCCTGAGCTTGTAAGTAAGTAGAAGTAAGTAAGGAGTACAATATCCTTACAAAAAGGAGTACAATATCCTTACAATATCCTTACAAAAAATGGTCTCTCCTGACAATATATGCAAAGCACATAAGACAACATCTCACCAGCCTGCTTCTACAGAGCATTCTGGCTGTATTTCTTCTAAGGATAATTTATTTGATCCTTCGGCAGCCCATGTGACTTTCAGTAGTCTTTGCCAGCACCATAATTTCAGTACTCAGTTCTTTATTGGTATTTCTTGATCAATGTCCAAATTTCACCTATGAGGCGGGTAAAGATGCCATAGGTTAAGGTCACCTTAGTCCTCAAAGGGACATCCTTGCTATTAGTTTTTTTTTAATATAGATTTTATTGGGGGCTCTTATAGCTCTTATAACATTCAAAACATTGTTCATAGTAAGCATACTTGTATACATGTTACCACGTTCATCTACAAACATTTTCTACTTGAACCTCCCCCACAGCATGTGCTCCCCCTTCCCTCTTTCCTCTAGTTATTTTTAAAAAAAATTCCAACTCCTCAGATTTCCCCTTTCCCCTTCTCCTCCCTTATGAACTCCTAGTAATTTACAAATTGTTATTTCCTCTTCATATAGTACACTGTCCAATGTGTCACTTCATTCATCCCCTGCACCGATTGTCCGCACCCCAGAGAAGAGGTCACATGTAGATTCCCGAAATTAGTTACCCCTTTCTACACCCATGTAGTTTGTTGTTAAACTGTTGAGTTCCCCCTTTCCACTCCACCATCCCTCCATCTTCCCAGTGTCACCAGTCCCCACTAGTCTCAAGGGATTATCTATCTTAAATTCCCACGTTTCTGACTCAAGTGTATATCCCCTGGTCTGGTTGAATCTGTCTTGCAGAATTGGGATAATGATATTCGGTGGGAGGAAGCATTTAAAACATTTCATTGCTACTACACTATACCCAGACTAGCTCATTTCCTCACTGCAAACCTTCTGTAAGAGGATGTCACTTCACTTATTGATGGACTTTGGGTCCACAATCTGAACTCCCCCTCATTTATAATGATGTAATTTTTAGGTCTTTGATGATTGATACCAAATCCCTTTGACACCTTGTGGTCACACAGGCTGTTTTTCTTCTTCCATGTGGGATTTCTTCTTAGTTAGATGGCCACTTACTTACCTTCCAGTCTTTAAGATCCCAGACGCACATCTTTTGATAGCAGGGGACCATCAGCTTCCTTCACCACATTTGCTTATGCACATATTTGTTGTTAGCAATCATATCAGGAAAGTGAGCATATAATGTTATGATTATTAGTTCTTGAAACCTGATAATTGCTCCACTTGGCATCACTTGGTTCCATAAGCTGGTATGCTTCTTCCATGTGGGCTTTGTTGCTTCTGAGCTGGACGACCACTTGTTTACTTTCAAGCCTTTAAGACTCCAGATGCTACATGTTTTGATAGCTGGGCACCATCTGCTTTCTTCACCACATTTGCTTATGTTCTTAGTATTTTAAAGAGAACTTTAAGAGTAGATCTAGCCAACACAATGCATTATTTAATTTCTTTTTTTGTTTTGTTTTGGGCATCACTGCCTCTGGTGGTTGTGGTCGCTACCCACTGGCCGCTCCTGAGAGCCGCCGCTGGACTTGAACCGCCAAGCTCATGGGCCGCAGTCCCACATTTAACCACTTACGCCACCGGGGCTCAGCTGCATTATTTGATTTCTTAACCACAGCTTCCATGAGAATTGAATGCGGTATCCAAGCAAGATGAAATCTTTGGTGACTTCCATCTTTCCTCCATTTAATGTGATGTTGTGTATTGGTCCAATTGTGAGAATTTTTTTTCCTATGGAGTTAATCCACATCGAAGATTGCAATCTTTGATCTTCCACAGCAAGTGCTTTAAATGTTCCTCATTTTACACAATTAAGGTTATGCCATTTGATTATTACAGTAAGTTGCTTTCTGGCCTTTCTGCAATACTGATGCTGTATTTTTCCTCATATGTTCTAGTTGCTCATGTTATTTTCTCAGCAAACAGATTGAATAAGTATGGTGAAAGGATACAACAGTGATGCATAATTCTCATTTTTAACTATATGGAATGTTCTTCTATTCATAGGACATCCTCTTCATTCCTGTATAGGTTCCTTCCCTATGAACACAAGTGTTCTAGAAGTCCCATTCTTATCAATGCTATGCACAGCTTGTTATAATCTACACAGTTGAACACTTTGCATAGTTGATTAAAAAAAAACAAGTGAATATCATTCAGGTATTCTCTTTCACCAAGATTCATCTGACACCAGCAATGATATCACTTGCTCTATGTCTTCTTCCAAATCTGGTTGAATTCCTCGCCAGGTAGGTGGCCTTCCAAATTCCTTGGCATAGATGAGAAGGTACTTACAATACTTTATCAGTTTGTTGACATATTTCTATCAGTATTCTGTGAATTTGTGGAGCTTTGTTTTCATTAATGCCTTCAGTACAGCTTTAACTTCTTCCTTCAAAACTTTTGGTTCTTGATTATGTGCTACCTCTTGAAATAACTGAATGTCAACCAGTTATTTTGAGTAATTGTATTTTGTACATCTTCTTACGATGCTTCCTGCATTGTTCTAGGTTTCTTTAGCATCTCATATTATTTTTATTTCATTTTTAATGGGTTAAATCTTCATTGCAAGGTGATTACAATTGTGTTTTGTTTTTAAAAAAGAGAAAAATTCTATGATGGATTTTTCTTGTAATGTAAACCTGAACAGAATAAAGATGTATAATTTTTCCTGCAGAGATAACTTTAATTTATTTCCCTAATCAATCAAATATGCATAACAGTGCTTTCCTAAAATAATTGGCTTTTCCATTGAAAATAAAAATAATTTAATATTAAATAATATATCTTAATGTGACCCACATATCTATCCCCACAATGTGCCAAGCACCACATCAAATATTTTACATCTTTCTAGATTTATTCTTAATACTCTACTCTTGAAAAATTAAAGTTACTTATGTAATCTCTTATATTTATAGATATATTGAAGATAGAGCAAAACTGTTAAGAAATAAAAACTTCGCTAGCATCCAGTTCATGCCAACTTCTAGTAATTCTATTGCATGGGGTGGGACTGCTTCTGTGAGCGCCCAGACTTTACTGGAGATAATAGCCTCATCTTTTTCCAGTGAAGCATCTGGTGATTTTGAACAGATGACCTTGCGAATATCACCCCTTGCATAACCAGTACTCTACCAGACACCCTTTAAAAATAACTGTAAAATTATTTGTCTTCACTTAATAAGGCACATAAACCTAGAAAAATTAGGGCATTTCTGTAACAGTAGTTTATTATTTTTTTTAAAAAATCCTCTTATTGCGGGTTTATACAAATCTTATCACAATCCATTCATAAGTCCATTGTGTGTCAAGCACATCTGTACATCTGCTGTCATCATCATTCTTAGAACATTTGCTTTTTATCTAAGGCCTTGGCATCGACTCTTAATTTTCACTCTCCCTCCATGCTCCCCCACCTCATAGACCCTTGATAATTTATAGATTATTGTTACTTTGTTGTATCTTACACTGTCCGATGTCTCCCTTCACCCAATTCCTCGTCTGTACCCAAGGGAGGAGGTTATATGTATATCCTTATAATCGATTCCCCCTTTCTACCTCATTGTTCTATGATTGCCCAGTTATTTCTCCAAAACAAATAGGCAAAAGAGAAACACAAAAGTCCCTTACTGACATTGAGTCAATTATATCTCTTAGCCAAACCTATGGATTGTAAATCTTTTTTTTTTTTGGGGGGGGGGCATCACTGGTCTCCAGTGGTGGAAGTAGGAGACCCAGCCCCACTGCTGGAATTGAACCTCCATCCCAGTGGGCTGCAGTCCTGCGCACAACCACTACGCCACCAGGGCTCAGCCTGGATTGTAAATCTTTACTGGAACATACGACCTCATTTTTTCCCCAAGTGACAGCTGGTGGTTTTGAACTGCTAGCCTTGTGATTGACAATTCAACCTTCTGCCACTAGAGGAGATGAGCTATCTACAGGCATTCACAGTAGTAGTTACACATACAGTGACAAACAGAAAGAGAGAGGGGCTTAAGATGCTTAGAGAGGAACAAAATGATTTCTGTTGACCAAATCTTAAACTATTCCTATAACGGAGAGATCTACCTGTTTTCAGAGCCCGGTGTCTCTGCCCATATAATGACAGAGAAAAGGCCAAGCCATGTTTCAAAAGCAATCAAATTCTTTCACTCATTCATTTATTCACTCATCGATACTTTTTTTGAACACCTGTTGTACTGTAAGTACTTTTTCAGTTATTTGGAATATATCATTGAACAAAACAGACAAGCATTCAAGTCTCTGTGAAGCTAACACGATATCATAGTAGGTCCTTAAAAAACCCCAAACCAATAAAACTTGTTGTCATTAAGTTGATTTGAACTTAATTTGAACTTAATGATAGCAACCCTGGAGGAGAGAGTTGAACTGTTTTTTTGTTTCCCTGACTAAAATTTTATGGGAATAGAAAGCCTCATTTTTTCTCTTATGTATCAGCTGATGGTTTCAAACTGCTGGCCTGTAATTAGCAGCCCAACATGTACCCACAGTACAAGTAGGGATCCTTTAATAGGAAGTAGGAGTTGGAAATTCATGCGATGAACCCCCTCTTCCAGGATGATATGCTGTTTAGAAAAAAGGCATGCTTTATGCAAATTAAAGTAACAACTATTTCCATTTAAAAAATCACTAAGTAGATACCCATCTATGTATGACATAAAATTAAAAACCTTCTAGTCGTCTTTTCCTTCCTTTCCATCCTAACTCCATTCTTCAGCAATGTTTTCTTATTTTCTTATTGTTCATATGTCTTCCTAAGTAGAAAATAGAATACATGGATCCTAAGAGAACACCGATTTAAAATGGGCTAAGGAATACTTTAAATATATATATATATAAGTAAAAGAAATTCTGCAGATTATATGTACATATTAAGACATGTTTCAGGAAAATAATTTGCTATATACAATCAAAGAAATGTTTTAGGTATAAGCCAAATAGCTTCCACGTTCTTTATCTTTACTACACAGGGAAGGTCACAGTATTTCTGAAAAGTCCCTTATGGGAATTTTGAAACTCCTGCATCCTTCTTTATTTTTTTATGACCTCAGATGTTCTCAGATCTTACCTGCTGTAAGGGATATAGTCAAATTTTTTGGGCCACTACCAATCAGAAGCAATCACTTTCCAAAGGTTTTTTTTTTCTTTATGTGTTAAGTTATTTTTATTTCCTTTAGTTTCAGGCTTATAGTGCCCACTCCTTTACCACTTAGATTACGTAAGGAATGTATTGCTATTTTGTTATTACTGAATTTAGGCCTCTTTGTTGATCCAGTTCTGTCATATTGTGACCTGGAAAATTAAGTCCTAATTGTAGTTACCTTTAAAAATATACCTTTTTCTAATTTCCACATGTGAAGGTTTATATTTATAATAAAATACAAATGAAATAATGTTATAAATATATACACACAAATCGATATCAACAAAATGTGAGAACTTACTGTCATCATTTTCTGGGTTGTATAGTGCTCCACTGTATGAGTATATGCATGAAACAATATTTATCATTCTGTGTGCTTCCATTTTGTTATTATTACCAATATTGCTACAATGAACATTTTTTACATCTTCACTCATGTGTGTATCAATATGAATATATGTATTTGCTCCTGTCTTTGAGCATGATATATTTTGAGCAAGTATATCCATCTGTTAAATAAATTCTGAAGACCAGAGCTGTTGGGCTGGTGAATATGGACATCTGAAACTTACATATTTGGGGCCAAACCATTCCCTATATAAGCATAGTAGAAGTTTCAGCATTTCTGGGTCAGAAGCCATACTGCATCTTCCTTTGCAGTATTTGTCCTGGATATTGCATGAGAAGAAGAAAGTATTTACATTTCCTTTTCTTGTATTATATAAACTACAGATAATGACATATAAATTAAAAGCAGGGTGAATGGTAAAATTTTGGTTTATTTATTTTGCATATCTCCAAAAATTGAAATCCACTGAAAAGGCTTTCTGTGTCTTCATGTCGTGTAAGTTTGAAGGGATGTCACTGTCACTCGAAAGTAGTTTGTAAATGCTGATAAAATTGCATAGGTGATGTAGGGCATGGGTTATATGCCAGTAGTAATTGTGACTCAAACTAGATTTAGAGTCCACATTTTAATCCAATTCACACTTATCAAACTTATTTTTTATTGTATATACCTGGATTATATGTTTTCATACAAAACATATCATCAATTCCATTTATTTTTTACTATTTTCACATAACTCTAAACATGCAGGAAATCAGTTTGACACAGCTATCTGTGCCTTTGCAGTGCAGCACACTCATCAAGCTGACTGCTGAATTATTTCATGATAAGATAATTTTCCTTCAAGTCTTAATACCGTGGCGATCACGTGATCTGGTGATATTCATGAGGGAACTGTCACTTTCGGGCTCCTAATATCAGTCACTCTTCTATCTATATTTGGTTTATGGATTCAGGAAAGTGTGATAGCAGTTATTTGCTGCTCTCAGAAAATCCTCTTGCAAGATAGATTTATTTCCCGATTAATGATGGAAATGATCTAGTATTAATTTCAGTTTTTGATATCAACAATTTTATGTTAACATCATTCTTGCTACGTTCACCTTTCAAATTACTGTGATCATTCTAATGAAAAAAAAGCCATTATTTGATTTAGATTCACACTGTAATTACCAGCCAGAGCACATCTCACATTTCTTTCTAAATTTGGGTACATGAGGTTGCACCTGAACTAACAAAAGATTTTCCCATAGAAGGTTTTTCACATGTGTGCAGGTAAGTTTGAAGCATAGGAGACTGGAGAAGTAGTATTTGTCATAGATTCTATCCTGCCTGAATTTGATTCTTGATAGGCGCATTGGAGTTTGCTTTATTCCTTTTTACTCTTGAAATCAGGGTACCTTTTGCAATCTTCTATTTGCAAAAGCATAGTCTCTTCAACATGCATTTTAAAGACAAACACTAAATTGCCTTTTAGACTAGTCTATACATCAGGTTGCATTTTTAGACTATTTGACTTTTCTAGTCCACGGTATTTGCAATTCTTAATGAGAGGACTTTCAATTGCAGTACAGGAAGATTGCACTAGTTACTGCTCTGTTAAGAGTTAAGATAATAATTGCCTGGATTCGTTTCACTTTTGGAATTGTCCCGAGGAAGTTAAAAAACAGTGAAGACAGGAAATAATTCACCACTAAATATAAAATGTATTGTTGAACTAATTGCAGATGTTCTACTATTATGTATTCTGTCCAATTTAAATTAGAGATTTTATATTCCTCTTCACATAGTGAAATTCTGTAACACAGTTACTGGCAATGGTTTGGGAAAAAAACCACCAAGTATATCATTACTTGCTGTATTTCATATGGTTTATATTCTATTGCCAATCTTTGTTTTTGGATAATGTAGCATACTCATTTGAAACATCTCATTATTTATTAGTCACGTTTTTAGGACTGCTACCAATATAAATATACAAGCCAAGTTAAAATAGAGGAAAAATGGGGGACAAAGTAAAGTCATAAAAGAGACAGTACTTACTAGTTGGATAGAGACCCTCAGGCCTAAAACTGAACCACCTACCACGACTCAATTTTCAGAAAAACAATAGCTAGATTTATAAGGAGTAAAATAACACAAGTGAGACATTAAACATTTGAGTAATCAACCATTTGAGATAAGAATAGCAGCATTTATACAAGGAACTTGTTCAGAAAGATTAGGAAAAATGGAAGAATAAGAACAGAAAACAGAAGAAGAAAGTGCTTCATTGAAAAAATGAGTGACTAAGATGAAATATAAATGTGTATGAATTATTGAATATAAAATATATTCTATGAACCTTCTCTCCATTCACAGTAAAAAGGTTTGCACCTACAAACATAAGAGTATTTTGCTGCAGATATATGAAGATTGCAATGACACTAGGATCACAGACACGACTTGCTATCGTTATTGCTATAATGTTGTTAGGTGCCATCATGTTGACTTCAACTGCTCATGACCTTCTGCATCATCGCAGGATACACTACCCAGTTCTGTGCCATCTTTGCAATTGTTCTTATGTTTGAAACCATAATGCAAATGCATCTTGTTGGGAGCCTTCATATTTTTTACTCCCTCTTCACGTGTTGGGTTGTGAGCCCAAAGTCAGCAGTTCGAAATCACCACTCTTTCCTTGGGAGACAGACTGGGTTCTCCTGTATAGAGCTGCAGGCTCAGAAATACACAGGGGCAGTTTTATCCTGTCCATCAGGGTAAGTAAAAGTCAGAATCGACTCCATAGCAGGGGTTGAGCTACTTTATGAAACATGATGTCCTTCTCCAGGACATGATCTCTGTGGACAGCATGTCCAAAGTATGTAAGCGGAAGGCTTGCACCCTGACCTCCATGGATCATTATGCTCATACTTCTTCCAAGACAGATTTGTTTGTCCTTTAAGCAGCTATTCCATAGTACTTTCAATATTCTTCTCCAGAATCACAATTCAAATGCATCCTATCTTCTTTATTCAATATCCATCTTGCCTATGCATATGAGACACTTGAATATATCTTGTCTTGGATTGGACACACTTTATTCCTCTAAGCAATATCTTCACTTTGCAGCACTCTGGAGTGGTCTTGTGTCGCAGGTCTACCTAAAGCAACCCATTTTTTCATCTCTTGACTGCTGCTTCCATGAACATTGTGTCTTCAAACCAGAAAAAAATGGACAACTTAATCCCTTTTCCAATAAATCAAGATGCTCCCTGTTGGTACAGTTATAAGGACTTTGATCTTTACGTTATGTTGCAATTCATACTGAAGATTGGAATCCTTGAAATTCATTGGCAAGTGCTTCAAGTCCTCCTTGCTGCCAACAAGCAAAGTTGGATTATCTGCATATTATAGGTTGTTAATAAGCTCGCTAGAATCTTGGTGCCACATTCTTGTTCATAAAAGGCAGTCTCTCACATTATTCACTCAGTTTGTAGATTGAGTTATATGGTGAGATGCATCCAGGCATTTCCTGATATTGTCGTCCATTATTTTCCTTGTTCTGTTTGCACAACTGCCTCTTGATCCACGCTTAGGTTTCACATGAGCCCCATAAAGTGTCTGGAATTTCTAGTCCGCTCAAGTTTGCCCATGGTCTCTTATGATCCACATGGCTGAATGGCTTGGCATAGTCAATAAAGCAAAAATAAATATCTTTCTGATATTTTATACTTTAAGCCTAGATTCATTTGACTTTAGCAACACTATCCCTTGTTCCACATTCTCTTCTGAATCCAGTCTGAATTTCTGGCACCTCCCTATCAACATACTGCTGTAACCATTGTTAGATGATCTTCAGTACATTTTTACTTATATATAATGCATTGATAGTGTTCTCTAATTTGAGTATTCCATTGAATTACTTTTCTTTGGAAAGAGTATAATATAGATCTTTTCCAGTCAGATGGCCAAGCAGCTTGTCTTCCAAATTTCCAGGCACAGATTAGTGAGTGATTCCAGTGCTTCATCTATTTGTTGAAACATTTCACTTGATATTTCATCAATTCCTGGAGTCTTGTTTTGGCTAATGCTTCCAGTGCAGCTTTAACATATTTCTTCAGCACCACTGGTTCTTTCTTATATGCTGCCCCCAAAATGGTGGAATCTTGACTAGTTCTTTTTGGTACAGAGAATTGTGTATTATTTCTATCTTCTTTTTATGCTTCTTGCACCAATCAATACTGTGTTCATAGTATGTTTCAATATTGCAGCTCAAGAAATGCTGAGAAACCTTTTTGGTTTGCACATTTCTTTATGTTTGGTTTTCCCTTCTCTAGCTGCCTTTAGAAATTTTCTATTCAGCTTTTTGATGTCATCCTTTCTGCCATTTTTTTTTAGCTACTCTGAGATTAAGGGTTTCAGAAACTCTTTCCATATTCATTTTGATCTTTTCTTTCTTCCCTGTCTTTTTAATGACCTTTGCTTACTCCATGAATGATATTTTTGATATCCTCCCACAACTTGCTGTGTTTTTTTTTAAATTAATGTTTGTGGTAGTTACATAATCTGTTGTCAACTTGAGATTATTCAGCGTGAAGGGGTGGTGTCTAGTCTGTCATTGGGTTGCAGCTTGATGACCTCATTTGGAGGCAGTAAGGAGAAAAGCAACTCGCTTGAGAGGACACATACACACACACTCCCTCTGCTTGTTTTTTTTCTGTTGACAAGCCACATGGAGACCACTGGTCAAGCCAGAGTCCTGGAGCTTGAAGCTCCATGTGGAGACCCACACCAGTGCTGAAATGCTTACATCGCCACTGGATCCTGTGATCCATGACCTTTAATCATGTGATCGAATGACCTGTAATTTTCCTGCATTTAGACCTGTAATCTTCCTGCATTTAGCATCATTTCATGTGTTCCACAAGTCTGAAGAGGAACGTGTAGATCGGTATCAGACATATGGGCTAATATCGGATTTATGGACTTGACATGAACTAGACTGGGATGTTTTCTTGGTTTTCTATTGCTCTTGTATATAAAGTTCTTTCTTATATTCATAGGAGTGTCTATGAATTTGTTTCCCTGGATTAGTCAGCAGGGACCAACACAGCATTCAATGCATCAAATCTATTCTAGAGATGCTCTCAAAATTCAGGTGGAATCGACTTAAGGTCATATTTTAGCTCTCCTGGACTTGATTTAATTTTCCTCTCCTTTACCCTGAAGTTTTCTTCAGGCAACCAGTAGTTCCACAGTCGGCCACTGACCTACTTTTACCTACTGACTTTGACTTTCTCCACTATCTCTTCTCACTGATGTAGCCAATTTTGTTTCTGTATATTTTATCTGGAGATGTCAAGATATACAGTCACCTTTTGTTGTTGAATAAAAAGGTATTTGCTATGAGGAAGTTGTTGGTTTTGCAAACGTATATCATGCTATCTCCATCTTCATTTCTCTCAGCAAAAGAATATTTTCCAATTGCTGTTCCTTCCTTCATTGTTTCTAACTTTGTATTTCAATCACCAGTAATTTTCAATACATTTTGACTTTATGTTTGATCAGTTTCCAAGTGCAATCTTTGGTAGAATTCTTCATCTTCTTAAGCACTAATTTTTGTGGTTGGTTCATAAATCTGAATAATAATTACATTGGTTGGCTTTCCTTGAAGGAAGATAGATATAACCTTCTCATAGATTACATTGTAGCTTTCAGTTGATTTTGCATGCTTCACAATGAATGCCACCCAGTTCCTCTTAATTGTTTTATTCTTGACAATAGAAATCATACAATTTCTTGATTCAAAATGACCAACACTAGCCACTAATGCTTAGGATATCAACTATCTTATCCTTGATTACTTCCAAATTCCCAAAATCTCTACTTAGAATATTCCTTGTTCCATTCATTTAAAGATTTTTGCAGCTATTCCTCTTTACCTTTCATAGTGCCCAGTCACCAATGAAGGTCCTAAAGATTGAGGCCACTGTAATTGACTCTACACTGATACATCAGGTCCTCTTCAGTCACATTTTGAGTACTGTCTGATCTGAGGGGACAATCTCCCAGCACTATCTCTGATGGTGTTCAATCCATTCATTGGGTTTTCACTATTTGATAATGTTTTACAGCTGTGCATATGTTTTTTTAGTAGCTCCTTCCTCTGAGTGGGCAGCCAAATCCTTCTTCATTGTCTGTTCTTAATCTTGAAGCTCTGCTGAAACCTGTTCACTTGGGTGACAGTGATGGCATTTGAAATACCAATGAAATAGCTTCCAGCATCAAAACAACACACAAGCCACCACAGTATGTCACACTGACAGACACATGGTAGAGTGTTGTAGCTGACAGACACATGGTAGACTGTTGTCATTCTTAGTTATAATTGATATTCTTCTATAAATATTTTGGTACATTGCCTTGCTTTTGAGGACAATATGAGATTCTTGACAAGGAACTACAAAAGGAATTACTCTTTCCCCTACTTCTACCAGTGATTGAATTTTGAAGTTATTCCTTCTGAATTCTCATATTAGACATTTTATATATTAAATATATCACCTAAATAAAGAAGAACTTGGCAGCAGGATCAGAGAAAGACTCATTAATAACTTGCAATATGCAGAAGACACAATCTTGCTTGCTAAAATGAAGAGGACTTGAAATATTTAAGGAGATCAAAAGCTATAGTCTCCAGTATAGATGACAACTCAATGTAATGGAAAGAAATGTCATCAAAACTGAGCTAATTGACAACATATTGATAAATGGAGAAAATATTGATGTTGTCAGAGGTCCTAGGATTGTTTGGGTGGGGTGGGGTAAAGCTGATCAAGGGACACGTAACCAAGAGGAAGTACTGAAACCTGAATGAAGACTGAACATGATAGTGAGATGGGAAGAAAGTACAAGGAAATAGGGGAAAGAACTTGGAGGCAAAGGGAATTTATAGAGATGTAAATATAGACATGCATGTAGTAAACACATTTACATATAATTATAGGGGAAGAGATCTATGTACTTATATTTATTTATAAAGTATTATGGCAGCAGTTGGTCTTTGTGCCTCCACTCAAGTACTCCGTCAACACAAAAACCCTTTTTTTCTACTAACCGAGCACTCTGGGATGCTCACCTTCCCTGACACAATCGCTGAAGACAAAATGGTTGCATAAGCAAATGTGATGAAGAAAGCTGATGGTGCCTGGCTATCAAAGATATAGTGTCTGGGTCTTAAAGGCTTGAAGGTAAACAAGCAATCATCTAGCTGAGAAATACCAAAGCTCACAGGAAAGAAACACACTGGCCTGTGTGATCCTGAGGTGACAATGTGATCAGGTACCAGGCCTCAGAGACCCAAAACAAAACAAAATCAAATTGATGGGAATGAGGGGGAGGACAGCTGGAGACCCCAAACTTATCAGTAGTCATTTGGACATTCCCTTACAGAAGGGCTGCTCAGAAGAAACTTGCCAGTAAGGATGCAGTACAAAATACAACTTTCCTTTAATTCTTTAATGCTTCCCCCACCCCACTATCATGAGACCAATTCTACCATACATATCAGGCTACACCAGAACATGTACATTGATGCAGACAAGAGCTCATAAGACAGGGAATCCAGGGGAGACAAAACCCTCAGGATCAACAGGGGAGTAGTTAAACTAGGAGGATAAGAGAAGGGGGAGGGTGAGGGGAACCAATCACAGTGATTCATATATGGCCCCCCCACCTCCCAGGGGGTGGACAACAGAAAAGTGAGTGAGAGAGAAAGCAGTTAGAGTAAGTCATGAAAAAAAGGATAAATTATCAATTGTTCAAGGGAGAGAGAAGGAAGGGCAGGGAGGGAAAAAATGAGGAGCTGATACCAAGCGCTCAAGTAGAAAGCAAGTGTTTTGAAAAAGACGATGGCAACATATGCACAAATGTGCTTGACACAATGGATGGATGGGTGGATTGGGATAAAAGCTGTAAGAGCCCCCAATAAAATAACATTTTTTAAAAATAGAAATCTTCAAGGATTTTAGTTTACTTAGATCCACCATCAACCTTCAAGGAAACAGCAGTCACTACATCAAATGACATATCATGGGGAAAACATGCTTCAGGAGACCTTCAAAGTATTAAGAGAGCAATGATGTCACTGTAAGGAGCAAGGTGTATGTGAACTAACCCATGGTATGTTCAATTGCTGCAAATGTGTTTGAAAGATGGACTTTGACTAAGGAAGTATGGAGAAGAATTGATGCACTTGAATTGCGGTTTTGGCAAAGGATGTTGCAATGATCAAGGACAACCAGGAAAGGGAAGAATTCTGTCTTGAAAGAACACAGAATGCTTTTTAGAATTTAGGATAGCAACGTTTCATTTCACATACTTTAAGCATGCTATTTCTCCACAGTCCATGGAGAAAGAGATTCTGTTTGGTAAAGTATAGAGGGTCAGTGGGAAATAGGATGGTGCTTAAGGAGATGGACGGACGCTGTGGCTGCAGCAATGTGCTCAAGCCTAAGAACGACTGTGAGGATGGTGATGACTGGGCAGGATTTCATTCTGTCACGCTGACTTGATACCACCTACCAACAACAGCGTCCACAGTGAATCTTTGTTACTGGTACACCTGGTTAATTTTGGGAGTTATTCTTCTATACATTTTACAAAATCACTTAATTGAGGTTTTGAAGGTGAGTTAATGAGGTTAGTGAAAGTCAGTATGTGTTTCTTGATAAGGAACTAGATTAATAATTGCAAGAGCATTAACATTTAGGAGTAGAAAATGCATTTGAGGAGTGTGTTCTTTCAGGATATTTCTGCATTAGTAGCAAAAGAGGGTGTCATTGATATTTATTTTTTGCCTTATTCACTACAGTCAGTTAGTGGTTGATGACCCTTATAACATTCTCCGAATATTTCTCTGGTATATCATTTCTTAAAATGAAAATAATCTCCCTACTGGGTTAAAACCTTTATTAAAACTGTTATATTAAATATTCAAAAGCAGTAAATGAAAGGTCAAATTTATTCTCTACTTCATTTAAATATACTTTTGATGCCCATATATATTTAAAAGAAAAGAATGTAAAAATAGCAAGTTTGATCATACCATAGAGAACAATTTAAAAGAACAAAACACACTTATTTAGTAAAGCCATCATTTCGTATTCAGAATTCTCTTTAGAGTTGATTGATTCTTAAAATTCAGATCCAGAAGACATTACCCGTCCTCTTATATTACACTCAGTTTATTGACTCAAAGAATGGAATTGGAAATGATTGCAAAAGGTTCATAAACTTTAATAGATGATAAACTGGATTAGCTATTTAGCTTTAGAGGCAACCCTGAGAATGTTTCCAGATTCCTAGTCATGTGTTCTATTACAAAATGCTGCATTGACTTCTGCTAACCTACTACTCACGTAAACCTCCCTTGCTTGCTCAACACATTTTTCTGAATCTCCATTTAATTTTCGTTTTAGTCATTAGTATTTACTATCAGAAGATACATTTAACTTCTAATTACTTGTAATGAACCTAAGCTCATTTTTCTGCTCCTTATTTAAAAACTTTCCAATGCTGCTACATTGTGGGAATTACAATCATCATTACCAAACAAAATGTGTACACAATTGTCAAATGGAGAACTCATATTTTGCTCCATAGTCTTTCACCCAAACTGTAAAACAATTCAATAATAACAAAAATAATATTTGAAAATGCTTTACAAATATTGACAATGAATATAAACTCAAATTTATATTTTCTCTCTTTAACTAAATGACATCCTAATACCCAGGATCTTAAAATAAATATAGGTGTGTTAATAGAATTAATTTTAATGCTTATATTTTTAATAATTTTTATTATGTTACATGTAAAAGTTTATAAGAGCAAATAATTTTTAAAAATTTGCCAACACAGGTTCATTTTGCTTCGTAGTATTTTATTTTTATCTCCACCATGTAACAGCACTCTACTTGTTTCCTCCCGGTGATTTCAATTTCCATTTGTCCTTCATTTCTATCATTTCTAGCCTTCTGAGCTTTATCCCTGGGCAAATACTGATACTTCAGTTTGAGGGGTTGATTGTTCTAAAGGACAGTCCCTCCCTTGTGTTATTGTTCTCCAGATAGGATTGCCTATTGTTCAGCCCTACTGGTGAAGATGGTGAGCTTAGCTTCAGGATGGAAGAGTATCTATCGTTTCAGAGATTTTTACCTTTCTCTACCAGACCAGGAAGACTGTATTTGTTTTTTAATGATTTTGAGTTTTGTTTTACATATTTCTCCCTCTCTGTCCATTATGATCTTCTTTTATTATCCCTTTCAGAGCAGGTAGGAGTGATAGCCATGCAGGACCTAGTTCTTCAGATATTAGGGTAATGGAGGATGAGGTTTTAGTGATACATTAGTGTGGCAGTTATATAATCTATTGCTAATTTGAGATTTAAGAGTGAAGGAGTGGAGTTTAGTTTGCAGTCAGGTCACAGCTTGATGACCTCATTTGGAGGTGCTAAGGAGATAAATAGATATCTGGAGGTGGGACACATGCTGACTCTCTGGGAGACATTACTGATAATGAGCCTGATGGAGCAATTCTGATGCAGCCGGAGCCCTGGAGAGGGAGAAGCCATGTGGAGACCCCTGTCAGCTTTGAGATGCTTCCATTACCACTGGATCCACAAGACTTTCCGCCCACTGGTCTGTGATCTTCCTGCATTCAGTGTCACTGCGTGTGTTGTATGAGTATGAAGAGGAGTTTATAGATTGGTATTGGACATATGAGTTAATATCAGACTTATGGATCTGAACTGGACTGGGATCTTTTCTCAACTACTCTTATATGTAAAGCTCTCTCTTACACACATATGAATGTCTCTGAATTTGTTTCTCTATTCACCCCATGCATGTTTTATTTTCTTCAAGCTGCTTCACTTTAGATGGCCACTTACTTGTTTTACGTCTTACTAACCAACGTAGGATGTAGAATACTGTCCTTGTGGACTATGTTATGCCAATTGACTTTGATAGCCCCTAAGATTATGGTTTTGATCCTCAAACCCAGATACTTATTCTCCCAAGGTGCTTGGTTATGATTATGAAGTTTTTGTTATTTGGTTTCCTATGCACTTTTCTACAAATATGGATATATTCATAACACATTTAAATGTTTATGTAGAAAGATTTTCTATAAAGTATAGAGTATAAGCTGACCTGAATATTAGCGAGGCTCCTAGTTTTAGCACAAAACAGTCTAAAAATGTGCTGGAAAACTCAGCTTATACACAAGTCTATATGGTAGCTATACTCCTGGTATAATGCCATTCACCTTCTGGTTCAGTTTGTGTGTCTATGTATCCAGTATCAGATTGTGGTTATTACAGAATTACAGATTGTGTATTATGGCAGAATTGTGTATGCAATAGTATTTCCTTCTGTTATCCCTCTTGTACACCACCCCAGGACCTCCTCTTTCATTGACCATCTTATGTTGACCGACCTCCCCTCTTACTGTGTATTGCCTTTTGTTTCACTGAGGTTACACTAGGTGTCTATCATTGAGTTGCCCTTCTATCCCTAGTAACTCTCAAAGAATATTTCTTTGTCTGCGTTAACCTTTTCTGTCCTTGTTAGTCCCTGTCGTCTCATACAGTTGGAGCCATAAGGATGTAGTAAACTGGCTGTGAATCATAAGGTCAGCATTTTGCAATCACTAGCTGCTCTACAGGAGAAAAACGAGGCTTTCTAATCCTGTAAACATTTAGAGGACAGGAGCAGTTCATCTCTGTCCTAGAGGGTTTCTATGAGACAGGATAAACTCAAAGGTCATGAAAGAGAGTGTCATACAATATTTCCTTTTTGTGATTGACTAATTTCACTAAATATAATTCCCTCCATGTTCACCATAGATTCATTATTGTTCTTTAGCCTTGTACATTTATAGTAATAATTTATTTTATAAGGACTAATACTAGACAAAGCTTAGAGAGTGAGAGACTCAAGATATCTTAAATGTGTCAATTTTCCAAGATGCTCTTATGCTCCATTCCTCCTCCCGCCCCACCGTTCCTCTATTGAGCATATTCCTTCATGTCCATGGGTTCTGAAACCTGCTGAAACATCCCATACTCACTCATCAAACCTTGGGGAAATGTCTCACATGCTGGTGGGTGCAAGTCAGTCCCAAATATGGTCAAACAGAGGTGAGCCAAATGCAGAGTCCAGAACTGGAGGAAAAGGTGTCTAAAAGTCACAGCAAATCTTACTTCTACCAAAGCTCAGTCAGAAAATAGAGGTACGGGTTTTCAGATTAGATAATCTGTGTTAGAACTGTATGACTGTATGCTGGCTGCAATGTAGTACTCCGGACAAGGAAAACAAAGGCTGGTGTCATAGGTCACAACCTCTACTTAGGTAGAGTCAAAGATGCCCGCAAAGCAACAAAGGGTATAGCTGGGTGCACATCCCCCTACTAAAGTGAAGTCTTAATCACTCTGTAATCCTGCCCATTTGTACAGTAGATAGCCTCCATCAAAATGGGATTCCAGCCATAGGCATAGAGAGTCCAGAATTATAATACATGGAATAAGTAATTATAGCTAGAAGGGTCATTTTAATTGACTATAGCTCATTAGTAGTACATTAGCTGAATTTATATTTGTTCATTCATTATCCTGTTGATAGACATTTGTGAAGCTTCAATGAATACAGATGAACCTATATCTACTCATGTTATGGCTGTTATTTTTCCAGGATATGTACTTAGTCCTGGGATTTGTGGACAGCCTGGTATTCCTACTTACAGTGTGTTAAGGAAGAGTCACATGGTTTTCAACAGGGTGAAGATCATTCTAGATCTCCCACAGTGGTATACGAGGGTTCCAGTCACACTCCCCATGCCACCATTTATGGTGCTTTTGGGGGAATCTTTCTAATAATTATGGAGTCAGATGATAACTCCTTTTTGTTTATTTTATTTTTTTTACTTCTCCCTAATAGATAATGAAGGATCCCAGGTGGTACAGTGGCTACTCTTTGCCTGTACACCTGAAGGTCGGCCCTTTGAAACTACAAGTGTCTCCACGAAGGAAAGAGGACGCTTTCTATTCCCATACAGCGCTGTGTCTCTGAAACCCACAGGGCACGTTCTGCTCTGCTCTCCAGTGGCACTGTAAATTGGCCTTGGTTTGATGGCAGTGAGAGTAACTGATTACCACAAGCATTTCTTCAGGGCAGCCTGAATGTTTTCTCTACTTAAATAGCTGTTTGTATCCTCTGTTTATATTAAAACTTGATTGTTGGTCATTTCTTCATAGGTGTTGAAGTTGTAGAAATGTTTAGACATTCTAAAGGATTGTACCTCCTTATGACAAGTCATTGCCAAGTTTTTCACAGTGTCTAGCCTCCCTTTTTGCTCTTTCATTGAAGTTTTTTGATATTCCAAAATATCTCATTTTCAGGAGTTTTCAGTCATCTAATTTGTCTTCTGCCCCTTGTGCATTTTAGTTATATTTGCTAGTGTTTTTGTCATGAATTAGTGCTCCTGATTGTCTATATTTTTTCTTTGATAATATCTATAGTTTTGTCTTATATTTATAGTTTTGTTTTACATTTGATCCATCTTGAGCTAGTTTTTATACTTGCCGTTTCATTTTCTGCAAATGACTATCCAGTTTTGTCAGCACCATTTGTTAAGAGATCATCTCTTTCTCATTGAATGAATTTGGGTCTTTTGTTAATGATATACCACCCACAGGTAGATGGTTCTACTTCTGTTTCACTGCTTGATGTATGCTGGGGGGATTCAAATGATTTTTACCAACTATTTCTGTTCCACTGCCCTAATGACAGAAGTATAAAAAAAGGATATACCCAAAGTACTCTATCTTTTCTGATTCCATTAAGAAGAATACTGACCATTGCTTTTGCATATATGTCTTTAATTATGTCGATAAATTCCCCTTTTCTTCCTATTTTGTTGAGTCTTAGAACTGGAACAGTGGTGGCATGGTGGTTATGTGCCGGATTGCTAACTATAAAGACAGCAGTGCAAACTTTCAGCTGTTCCACAGGAGAAAGACTGGGTTCTCTATTCTCATAAAGAATTATCATCTTAGGAAAGCACAGAGGCAGTTCAACCATATCCTATGGGATCGCCATGAGTCTGCATTGCTTTAATGACAGTGTATTTCTTGTTGTGGGGGTTTTGCATTTTCAGTATCTATTGATGTGACTATGTGATTCCGTTCCTTTGTTTTGTTTAGGTGTTGAATTTTGTTTTTGTTGGATTCCATTGATTTCCCCCCTCCCTATATTAAAATATCCTTTGCATATCTGATATGAGTGTCAATTGTTCATAATGTATTTTTATTTTCATATGCAGTTGATTCTAGTGGGTAGAATTTTGTGTTGAATGTTTTTGTTTATCCATGATAGGTACAGGCTAGGTATTTTTCTTTCACTTTTTTAGTTGTATCTTTGCCTAGTCTTGGTTTCCTGCTTGCTTGCTTTATAGAACACGTTTCTGGATGTTCTATCTTTTTCTATGTTTTGAAGTTACTTGAGTAAAAGCGACGTTAACACTTTCCTAAGTGCTTGGTAGAATTCACTAGTGAAGCTATCTGAGATAGGTATTATCAGTATTTTTTGTTGGTATTAAAAAACTAATTTACTAGTTGCATTTCTTCATTTGTGATGGATCAGTTTAAATTTTGTATCTTAGATTACATTACTTTGGCTTGGTAGTGTAGTTCTAGATATATGTCTATTACTTTTTGTCTTCAAAATTTATTAGAGTACAATTCATAAGAGTTTGTTGTGTTTCTTTTTTTTTTTTGAGTTTGTTGTTTTTCAGCCTTTCAAAGCAGCATCTACAATGATGCAGTCATGTTATTGATAAATTGAAAATAACTTTATTCCTTTACTTAAAACAGTTAAATTCCATGAATAATCATCACGATAAAACCGATGTTTCTAAGTGTGACCTTTGAGAGCTTTAAAAGATCTTTGAATCCTTTCCTTAGTAACACAAATACCTACTATGACTAGACTGTATGTCAGATACTTGTGACACACTAGTGAAGAGAAAAAAGCAAAAATCTCTGCCATCATTTAAGACACATTTCAGTACTTGGAGGTAAATTATACATGATAAATAAAAATATATCAATAATCTGATATAGGAGACGATAAAAAGTGTCAGAGGAAAAACACTGCCACTTATTTGTCAGTTTGCTTTACTGTGGTAAATTTTTGTTTAACTATGATGCTGGGAGCTATGCCATTGTTATTTAGATAATAGCAGTGTCACCCATTGTGGCAGTTATTGATCTGTGTCAATTTCAGCACTGGGAGTATAGGAGTGTAGTCTAGCCTGTTAATCCTTGAGATAGCCAATGAGTCCTCTGTGTAGACATGGCTTCCTCCTGAAAATTCTTGGAAGTCTTGCAGTATTCCCCGATTGGAGGTGAGAGACCATCAGCTCATTTCCTTGGAGATGAGATGACAGGATGCTGATAGATCCTGATTCCTGGAAACTGGAGTTGCCTGAGGAGAAGCCACATGGACTTGCCCTAATGGAACCAAGCCTCTGGAGAAGACACATGGAGACTCCAACCAGTGCTGAGATGCTTCTACCACCACTGGACACTAGTGATGGACCCTGGGCCCTGGAAACGAGGAGCCATGGGGAAACCACTGTCAGCACTGTTTCTCCTACCGCTGAATACACAAGACTCTGCACCCACTGGTTTGTGATGGCCTTTGTGTCATTACATGTGCTCTGTGGGTTGAGAGAAGACTTTATAGACTGGTATCTATAAAGGGCTAATATTGGACTTCTGACCTTTGACTGGACTGAGTTGGGATGCTTCCTCAATGTTTAATTCCTCTTGTGTATAAACCCTTCCCTTATATACATATGTGTGATCATGAATTTGTTTCTCTGTTCTACCCAGACTAACACATCCATGATAAGTAGGTTACGGTGGACTTCTAGATGAAGTAGTCTAGGAAAGGAAGGGGGAAATGAACCATTGAAAACCTAATGAATAGCCAGAGAACATTGTGAAATGGAGTGTCAGAAAATGAGTCTTTCATGTTGCAAGGTACTCAGTAAACAGCCAGAGAAGAGCTGCCTCCTCAAAGTAGAGTTGACTTTAATCTTGTGTGGATAAAATAGAACTTAGGGGACTATGCTTTGTCAATGTGGTATGACTTAAAAGGACAAGAAGCAGTTGCAAACATGGATTAATAATTGGAATGTAGAATGCATGGTGTATGACTTGAGAAAATTTATCAAAAATTAAATGAAATGCGTGAAGCTTGATACCCTAGGTTTTAGTGAGCCAAAATGCCCTTGTCTTGGTTAATTTACATTAGACAATCACATGACCTGTTGGGTGGGGTCTGGTCAATTGGAATAGCATCACATGGATTGTTAAAAAGAATATTTCTATGTTGTATGTGATAGGAAAGTACAATATTATCAGTGTTAGAAAATACTCATGAATCTATAAGGAACACTAGTTAACACAATTATTACCTAAATTTATGTACTGACCACTAAAGCCAAAGATAAGGAAATTGAGTAATTCTTCCCACTTTTTCAGTTTCAACTTAATTAGCCAAGCTCTTAGTATTCATTGACAGTTATTGGTGGTTGGGATACAGAGGTTAGAAACAAGGAAAAAGAATCAGCAGGGGAAAAATATGGCGATGGTAATAAAAATGATACTGGAGATTGCATCAGTGAATTTTGTAAGACCAATTATATATTTACTAAGGGATCTTGTGAGAATTCTGATTTTAATTAAGTGTATGTGCAGTGAAAAGACAAATTCTCAGAAGGGAAATGACTGAGAATGAACCAGTTCATTCTGGCTTAAACCCTGGTTCAAATCCACAAGCCAATCCTTGGGAGTAAGGCGATAGTAAAGATTATAGCTGGGGAAATCTTACAGGACAGTTCTTCTCTGTCCACACGGCCACCATCAATTCGCAGCCAAAGATTATGTTTTACTTTTTTTAATGTAAAATGTGGGCATCATCAGCATAATTTAAAACGACGACAATCACAAAATTCATCATGTGACGAGAACAGCACTGCATAGGATTTTCAGGTCTGTGACCTTTCCGAATGGATCTCCAGGTCTTTCTTCTGAGACCTCTCTGGGTGAGTTACAGCCTACACTTTTTAGGGTAGAGAGTGGTTCATCATTTGCATCACTTAGGGACGCCGTCCATTATAAGAACAATATGATTTTGAAAAATACTCTCTCTTTCCTGGCAGAACCACGTTTGCTACGCTCAGGCAGAAAATAGCATTTTACCACTCGAGAAAGTTGACCGTGGCTGCCCCTTACTATCCACCTTCCTCTATTACTCTTTGTCACTCCTACCTCGACTTCATGCACAGTGTGTCTCAGACTGGCTCCTCAGACTACACTAGTTGTCTTCAATGACATCCTTCCCACAGAGTAAAATGAAATCAAAAGCAGCACAATGTCTGTAGCTATCAGGGTAAAACAATAGGACAATTATGGAGCAGGCAATACCACGTGTGTGGTGGTGAGCATTCCCATCTTCCACCAGATGATGAGGGAGGGGGGCGGTCTGATAGGTATGGATTCCAGGAAGAGGGGCAGGACACCGGGGAGAGCAGTGAGACTGAGCAGATGAAGAATGGGAGGACAAACAGTTACAGGATCTGTGCACCGGTTGAACTCAGATTCTATTTTAGATTATGTCAAATAACACATTTACCCATGGAGCTGTTGGGAACTGACATTTAATTAGTGAATGACAAGCAAGAAGTAGCAAGGTGACATGGAACCACTTAAAAATAAAGCCATCATCATCTCCCTTGCAGTTTATATTTATAAAAGTTTTATATTGTCCTTTATTAAACCTTCATTAAATTGCTGCTAGAAAGATGGATAACAGAAATGAGCTAGTCTTTCTTGTGGACAAAACAGGTGGAAGTTGGCTTAAAATTGCCGCAGATAAAAATGTCTTGGCTTGAAGCCTATGTATGTGCTAAAATGCATTTACTAAATGAATTGCCTGTATTAGTACTTGGTGATTGAAGTTGCTACTCTATGTTTACTGTTAGCTTTAAACCAGTAGGATTTCATTCTAAGTCTTGGGGTTGAACAAGGTAATAAAATGTAGACTCGCTTTAGCTAAATCTGGAGAATACATATTTAGCACTCATTTGCTCTCAAAATTTCATCCTGTCACTTTTCTGAAATTTCTATATTTTTCATTTTGGAGGATGAGACACTAAGGGTCTGAAAGCTGGAAATGAATATCTGGATTTTGCTCTACACTTATTTTGGGCAGTTAGAGTTATGAAAGACTCCTCAAACACCTGGGAAAATTCTGAGGGATGAGAACACAGGAGATATAATGTTTAAGAAGAACAGGGAGCATGAACTTAGCATCTTTTAAGACATGGTTTAAATGACTTAAGCTATCCTTTGAGAGCAACAGCATGGGGTCTTTTTTCATTTAAAGCAACAGAGGGGTGGTGAGGGATAGCACCACTCAGCAGCGGGGACACCCAAAGCAACTGAGTGAAGCAGAGCAGGGCTGTGAGGAAAAGAGTATTTGGGGAGGGGGGTACCTTTAAAGCAGGAACTAAAGATATAATATCATAACTTACTAACAGACAATTTGGGAACCTATAAAGACAAATAAAAGCAAAGAAAGCAAAGTTTTCTATTAGAGAGAGAGAGAGAGAGAGAGAGAGAGAGAGAGAGACAAAGGCAAGATATCTAAAAGCAAGACTTGAGCAGGGATCTGTACCCCCCAGTTTATTACAGCAGGGAGTGCACTACAGATTTTTTGCGTAGCCTGGTTTAACAGAATTGCTTCCTTTGTCCTGTCCACTTCTGGGAGATCCCTGCCAGCACTAAGATGCTTACAATGCATCTGTAGATCCACTGTAAAGATCTATCAGTAACACTGTGCATCAAAACCCTTTGGGTGCAATCTGTCATATTTTGTATTTATTTGACCTTAATAGACCGACCCTCTGGAAATAGATTGAGTACCTAGTGTTTGGCAGATAAAATAATTTTTTCTTTTTCATAGATATATGGTAAGTCAACATGAAGGCTAGAGGAACTTCTAGTAGAAAAGGTAGCTATAAAAATTCAGGGCTGAGCCCCAGTGGCAGTGGCGTAGTGGTTGTGGGCAGGACTGCGGCCCACTGGGATGGAGATTCAATTCTGGCTCCCAGGAGCAAAGGCTGGGCCTCCTACTCCCATCACCTGAGAACAGTGATCCTAAAAAATAAATAAATAAATAAACAAAAATAAAAATTCAACATGGAAAAAAATTCAACATGGATCCTAGATTCATGGTTGGACTTTTAAAAACGAAGACAAGTCTCCTCTTTCAGATGGTTCTATTCACACATATTCATGGCCTGTGATTTTAAGCTTCAATACAGTATAAACTTACTAGGTGTATATATATGTATATACAAATGTATATATAATTAAAGAAGGAAGCCCAGTGAAGGTGGCAAAAGGCATACTTAGTCATTGAATTATTCCATTCTACAGATACTTGTTGAATTTATCTAATGTCTCTTCCTCCCTGTGGCAGTCAACTAATTTGGTGTCAATTTGAGGATTAAGAGTGTAGAGATGGAGTGTAACCTGTCAATCTGGAGACAGCCAATGAGACATCTACAGGGGCATGACTTTCTCCTGACAATTCTGGGAAATGTGGTAATTCCTTCTTGGAGGTGGAGACACTGTCTCTCTGTGTTCACTTCCTTGGAGACTTTATCCCGACAACACTGGCTTGAAGACTCTCAACTGATAAGACTTACTTCCTGTGAGACATCTCTAGGCAAAGACACATGGAACTGCCCTAGTGTCCTGATTCAGACAGACCCCATGGAGGAAACTAGACTTCTGAAGTAGGAGGAGCCACCTGCAGATTCCTGCTAGCACTGAGATACTTACAGTGCCACTGATGAAAAGGCATTCTACCATCCGGCTTATGATTGTCTCACATTCAGTGTCATTGCATGCGTTTTGTAAGTCTGAAGAAGACTTTATATCACACTTGTGGGCATGGACTGGGCTGGGTTGGAATGCTTTCTTAATGTACAGTTGTTCTTGTATATAAAACTCTTTCTTATACACATAAGAGTATCTATGAAGTTGTTTCTCTAATCTACCAGGACTGCCACACTCCCTCTCAATTTGAAGTATAGCAGTTAATATGACAACAACAAAATGAACAAACAAAATCATCGTCCTCCTATCTTAAATTTTAGTGGGTGAGATGGACAATAAACCATGGTCCTTGAATACATATGTATAGTCTAGTAGGTTTTGACAGGTGCTGAGAAGAAAAGTCAAGCAAATAAATGGGCTAAGAAGTGTGAGTGTGGCATCTGTGACTTAAAGTAGAGGGACATTTTAAGGTGCCAGTTCAAGGAAATAAGGAAATGATCTGTCAGTCTCTGGGGGAAGATCCTTTTTAGGCAATAGCCTTGAAAAGTCCTGTAAGGGCAAAAGAAAGGAGGAATTTCCAAAGACACGATGAAGCAATGCAGTGGAATTTTACTTCTTGAATCAATTAGTTGAAAGGTGGTCTTGCAGTGAATCTACCTAGCCACCCATTCAAACAAGCAGGAAGGTATCAGAGTCTGCATGGGCTAGCCCTCACTCTGCACTGTACTGGCACTTTACTGGCACTTTACCTCTGGCACTTTACTGAGACTGAGAGCACAACCACTGGGCACTCATGATGAGCCCACATGGAACTGGGTAGACCTATCCTCTGAGGCTTTGCAATCACTTTCACCGCTGACCTGTGCCGCCAGGGCAGCTGCTTGGCCATGACTTTCAGGCACTCTTCTTCTTTGCACTCACATCTATTATTTTACATCTGTGTCATTCCTCAAAATATTTAAGCAAATACTCATTTCTTCCTTCTAACTTCAGTGCAAATATTCTCTCCTCTGGGGAGCCTTTTTTTTTTTTATCATTCCTCTCTAATTTCTCAACAAACTCAAAGTACATTAGGTTCTACCTGTTGGACTTTCTTGATGTGGCTCTATTCTGATGAAAGTTTCCCCTGGTAGGGTACAGATTAAGACTTCTTCTATTTCCGGGTTAAAAAAAAAAAAAGAAATGGGGAAAAATATCTGATAATAGTTAGCATTCAAACATATCATTTATCCTAAAGTAATTTCCTGATTCTCAATGGTTGAGAACTGGAATTTCCAACATCTGTTATGGCTGTCATTAGCATAGGCATGGGGCCTAGTCCTTAGATGTTTAAGTCAGGGCTCTGGAAAGGAAGAAGAAGAGGGAAAGTCCGTTCCTTTCCAGTCTCCAGGAAATGTTACAGGAAAGGAGAGAGGTCAGAGAATGTGTGAACAGACACTTACATAATTTCTTTAAATAAAGACCGAGGGCAGACAGAGATCTCGTCCACATTTGTGACTCTGCGTCGGGTCTCTCTCATAATATTCTTTATACCAACCTGGCTAGGCTTCTGTCATCACAGAGTACCTTTGAAAGCGGTCTGAATCTTTATTTTTCCAACCCACTCTTACCCCTCCCTGTGCATTACAGGCCCCCGGGTAGCTATGAGTCTGCTTGGCGACTTGCCCAATGGAGGTCCACTTGGCTGAGGTGGGGTGCTCTCTGCCAGGCCTGCCACTTGGACCACCTAGGCGGGTACCAAAGGGAATACCCAGCTAGACTTCAGAGCCAACAGCAACCCAGTGAGCGAAAGTGAGGCTAGTCCTGAAAGCGGAGTAATACTGGTCCCTTGCGGAAAGCCAAGAAAAGGGTTTATGATTTTCTAGCTCAGATTTCCGCGTCTGAGCGATCGTCGAACATCTGGTGAGGCAACAACGAACATCAGCAGGAGTCTCCGGATGAGTCAGCCTCCCCTCCTGAGTGAAACATCTACCCCTGCCCCCGACCCCCACACCTGTACGTCTTGCCGATAAGGACTCCAGGAAGGGTACGAAAGAATGAGACATACACAGGAACCCAGTACCCGAAGAGTCCTCAAACATTTGTTTCAGTTGGAATAAATTTTAAACGGGATGGAACAATTAGCTAATGATTCTACCTGGGGTCTCTTAAAGATGACCAGCGCTACTGTGGACAAAAACATATTCTCTACAAATTAACCCCACAGTGCGGGAATTAATTTTTACGTCACTTGGCACCTATTGTGAACGTAGACATGAAATCCAAAATCTCCATCAGGTCACGGTCTGATG
>PVJH01002423.1:63384-133381 GCA_004026705.1 Nesogale talazaci | reverse complement strand
CTATTGTGAACGTAGACATGAAATCCAAAATCTCCATCAGGTCACGGTCTGATGCTGCCTTCTCGGGGCGGGGGGCGGGGGGGGGGGAAGGTGGCGGCTTTTTCTCTAAGAGAAACACCGAGAACTGTTCCCTTTTGCACACCTCGCCACCTTCCTGCTTGTTCACATGCTGCATATGACTCTGCTCAGCTGAGGGGGCTGCTGTCCCTGGGAGCGGTGGGCACCCGGCCACGTTCCACAGATCTCTGCACTCACAAGCCCGTGACCTCCAGCTCCCCACTTTTCTTTCCTGCTTCCTCTGCAGCAGCTGCATAGCGGATGGGGGTTCAACAAGCACCAGAGCCACGGGTTTGAGGGCTGGGCCTCCTTCTTGGTGTCCAGAATATAAATCCATTTCCATAATGAGTGTCTCTGATTTTGCTTCTCTAGACCACCTGCCCTAACACACCCAGCTCCACATCTGTATAATTAATTAGAGTTGATTTCCCCAACTGTGTAATTTGTCTCCCTATTTAAGTTCTTCTCCTGTCTCTTTAGAAAGTGATAGTGGATCAGCCTCTCTTCATTTACATATAGCTAGCATTGCCCCCTGAAGCTGCCTGGATTACAAGCAAGGATTGCAGATTTGGGAGTGGAGTTTGTCATGTAGCCATCCTGCTGACCAGTTGTTCTCCAGGGACTATTAACATCTGCTTGGGGGTGATATTTTGGTCCTAAATATGGGTAATATTCTTAGAATTTTCAAGCAAAGTTTGGATGAAATAATTTTAGAGCTGACCCACTTACATATATATATATTTTAAACTTTAGACCATGGTAGCTTCACAGCTAAGTTGGACAATTTACAAACCGTATTATGGCTTATATGGGGCAGGCCAATCCCTAAAAGGGACCATGAAGCTTCAGGGTCCAAACTAGCAGTGGCTTGACAGAGTCACTATATTAATTAAATACTTAACCCTCTCCCTTTGAATGAAAGCCTTTCCCTGTAGAGGGGGAAGAAGGGAGAAAATGCAGTAGTCTGGTTGAAGAATCAAAAAACAAAAAACAGAACTGTACCCAGACTGTCATATGAAAGAGAATCACAATAAACAGGAGTTAGGGCCAATTTCAGTCACATAGAGCTGTGTTTTACAATGTTTAGACTAACATTTGAAAGAGCTTGTAGATTTACAGGATGCTCAAAAATTTAAGGATGAGGATAGGACTTTAATCCAAAAGTCTTCATTAAATCTTTGATGATTTCTTCCATACAGTTTAATAATAATAATAATTAATAATAATAATAATAATAATAATAATCTTTTTCTTCTTAGCTTCTGATTAGCACTTTGTGCTTTTTTGGTACAAACATTGTTCAGTCCAGGGTGGTTTGTTTGACCCCTTCCACCTTCCTCTCAGTGCTCACTCTCTTGAGGTCCAAAACAGCAGTGGATTTACCTTTTGTAGTGCGTGCAGTGTAGTGCGTTATTAAGTGAAATTAGCAGCCCCTATGGAGAGACCACTCCTCACTCCCTGCTCTCATGCAGAGCCCACTGCAACATTTTCATCAGCAATGCGTGCCCAACAGCCAGTACCCATCAGATGTACTTGGCAAGAATATAAGCTCTCTCGGCTTTTAAATCCAGCCATAGATTTTGACTAGAAGGGTAGTCATTCATCTACCTCTAGGTATTTGCTATTAAAAATAAACAAAAGAGATGTTTTCAAATCAAATCAAGTCTAGTCATATCTATTAAGCATACTTGAAAAGCAGTTTCTACTTCATTTCTACTATGTTGCTAGTCATCCAGAAACACTATCTTAAGGTAGAAAGGACAGTCAACTATTTCCCATAATTGTCACTAAAAACAACAACAACCATGAAACCAAAAGAAATATTATGACTTGAAATACTAATTCCTCTTCTGATTATTTTATTAACTTTCTATTTTTGCTGTTACTACGTGCCATCCAATGGGTTTTGACTCAGTGTGCCACTCCGTCCAGCAATGAAGCTTGGCCCTGTCCTGTTTGAGCCTCCCAGTGGCTGGTGTGTGGGAGTTCATTGTGGAATCCACTATGTCGATCTACCTTTTTAATGGTCTTTCTCTCTTGTGGTGACCCTCAACTCTACCAGATATGATGTCTTCCTTAAGGCTGTCTGGATAACAGGTCCAAAGCACATGAGCATCTGGCCTTTTTCATTTCTAAGGAACATCCTGGCTAACTGACTCTCAAGATCAATTTATTCTGTCTTCTGGTCATCTGTGGTATATTCAATATTCTTTACTGATATTATAATTCAAATACATCTATTCTCCCATCTCCCTTATTCATTGCCTAGCTTTTACATTTGTACGAGGGGATTGAAGGTATTTTTGTTTCAAAAGAAATATTTATCATTCAATTTATACCAGTTGTAAAGTCCTATTTGCTAGTTGGGTGAGATGTTTTATACCTTTTAAGGTAGAAGAATTGAATGTTTAAAGGCTCTACAACACCAACCTTCAACTCCTGGTACTTGTTCCTGCCATGAATGCTGCCGTGCCTTTACTGTCAATTCTATTTCAGTTGTGTCTCTATACTTACGGGGTATTTTAGCTCCGCATGAAGACCTTATATAGAGTCCACGCATAGAGCGTGCCTGCCACATGCTGGGTGGATAGAACCCACTGTAATTATCTCTATTTTATAAGGGATGAAGCTGAGATGCAGAAAGGTTAAGCCATTCATGAGAAACCACATATAAGTAAGCATTCTTTGAGAGGGAGATGGAAACCTTTAATCAAGAAGAGGGTGAAATGTCACGATTCCAAATCTGAAATAGATGGTGTGAAATGGCAGATTCTTAAAAGAGAACAATTAAAGGAGTTGATGCCTCATTGTCTTTAACGATATTCCTTGCTGTTCTATCAAACCACTGAATAGCTAAGAGGTGAGCAATAAGTTTCAAACTGATCTTTTGTGTAGCCAGATAATTTAGACAAAAGCTCTTAGGAATGGTGTGGAAAATAAATTCACCCACCTATTCACCAAACCCCTCAAGTTTCTTAATGATTCTGGGTGCCTTTTGGAAATTTGCAATGTCAGACCACAGATCACGTGTTCTATGAGTTAGTAGTTTGAATCTTGGAAACAAGAGAGTTTTATGCTACTTCTGAGTGTTAGATTGGGCAAATAAACTTTAATTATGTTCTAGTTTCACTTCTCCTGTGCTCAGATGATTTAACCTATAATTATATAATATGGTTGATCTTCATTCTTTATTGCAGTGATTATAATTCTGAGATTTTTAAGGAGCAAAAGAAAATGCTACCCACAAGTAGACTAAAGTATATCAACTATCTTTTTTTTTTTTTTTTTTTTTAATTTACACTGCTCTCCATGTTTGGAAAAGTTCTGGATCCTCCCTCTCCCCTGCCCATTTAAATTTTGATTAGTTTTCTGAGGAAAGGAAATAAGCAATTTCTAAATTTAAAATCTCTACAAGTTGGTGGGAGTAGTGACAGTATGTATCTGTCATTTCTCCCCTAAAGTTTCTAATTCCCTGATATTTCTGTTTTTAATGGATTTCTCTCACAGCTTCATATTTTATGTGACACAGTACTCTAAAAATGACCTAATATTAGGCAACTTGCTCATGAATTCTCATCTGTTTCCTTTACTGGAATTTACTTTGTTGTTATTGTTCCTTTTGGGGGGAAATGTTTATATGAAAAATACTATAGGCCTCCTTACATAAATGCATAAAATAAATAGTTTCATGTTTATGACACCTTCATTGGTCGCTTCATAAATCAGACATCACTTATCTATCCTTCTATAGGGGTACTTTAAAAACATAAAGAGCACTCCCCTTGCACTTGGGTTAGGCAATCAGTTACTAGCCACCAGGTTGGTGTTTTAGTCCCACCAGGAGAAAGATAAGCTGTTTGCTCCAGGAAAGACTGACACTCTATATACACCCGATGTAGTGTCCCTGTAATTTGAAACCAACTCTGTGGCAGTGGAGGTGGGGGTGGTGTGTGTGTTCGCTTAGGTTCCTGAATAAGCAGTGGAGAAGTCTCCTCAATGTAGAATAGAGAAATGACAGTAATGTGGGGTTGTAGGCATCTCTTGTCACTAGATGAGCCCTTTCTCTTACCAGAATAAGATGATGACCCTTGTGTGGTCTGTTAGATTAAAAATACAAATAGCTCTTTCCCTCCTGGGACCTGCTTAATTATCAGAATTGGATTTTATGGACCCTTACACCTTTAAGCACATTTATATAGAAAAGTTCAAGTATTAAGGTTAAGACAACACATTTACTCAACACGTGTCTACTTAATTGGTCTGACTGGGAAACAGGTGGGTGGGGAGTGAGCTGACCGAGTCTGGCTCCGCTGCTGCTAACGCACCGTGGTTACGAATCAAAAGGAAAACAAGAACAGCTTTGACTGCTGACTCGGGTCGGACTCCCGCTAACCGTCTGCTTTGCAGAGTAGAACGGCTCTGTGTGGCCCTTCAGAAGTCGAATCTCCGCTCTTTCTTTTGAGGCATCTCCGGGTAAGTTAAAAGAGCCAATCTTTGGATTAGTAGCCAGGGCTCCATCATTTGTGCCACTCAGTAACTCATTGAGCGCTACAAGGAGGTGGGAAAAATACTTATTTTCCATGCGCCTGTTTCTTTTTCTGACGCAGACGAGCTAAATGTTCTCTAGAAGAGCTTCCAAGTTAAATAGGTTGTGATGTATAGACATCTGCTGGGCAAGTATACTTGGAGCGAGAGGGGATACCAATCCTGAGAGCTTACCTATCTACCAGAGAAAATACACCTAAAGCTTTGAGTCAAGTTTAACCGTATTGTGAAAGCAATGGAAAGACCCCTCAATGTTGTCTGCACTGGACCCGATCATGTTCACGAGACTGCGCACATCTTCCTGTTTCTCGGGCCTGCAGTCTGCGTCATAGCAACGGACATTCACCATGATGATCCAGTCTGGGTAAGCTTGATGGCTATCTGATGGAGGAAAATTACCTAAATAGCAGATAAAAAGTTATGAATTCAAATAAAAAGAAAATCATAGATGGGTAAAATTCTTAAGGAAATCAAAGGAAGAGTGGTACAGATTGTAGTGAATTTTTTTTAACTTAATTTACAGTGGAGAAATTAAATCCAAAATCTGCTCCGCTTTCGCTATTTTCTGTTTTCTTTTTGATTGAGGATTTTATGCTTTTTCTTTATAATTTCTTTATCATGCTAGGGTTTTTTGTTGCTTTTGCTGATGCTTTTCTGTATGTGAAATCCAGAATAGGTCAATCAATAGAGATAGTAACTGGATGAATGACTCCTTGGGAGTATGGCAGGGGAGGTTGGGGGGATGGGGAGTTAATAACGATGAGGATAAGATGGGAGAAAATGTTCTCAAACTGATGGTAATGATGTGACTGAACTATTAAATTATATAATTGGTGAATTATATAAAATCGTTGGGACAGAAGAAATAGGATCTAAGCTTGATTGCAGCCCCTCGAAGTAAGAATACTGAACACTGTGTACTGAACTGAATCTTTTGAAATGGAACTATTTGTGGATCAATCAACAGTACCCGACACATGCTCAATGAATAAAAGGAATATACATGTTAGGTCGCATTGTCACAAACTCTGTGGAGCATAAAGTCAAATTGTGAAATTAAAAAGTTCCTGGGAGACGATCTAGTTGCTTTATGATAATGGGATTATGTTTTAATGCGAGATCATGAATGACAATCACATTCTAATTCTTTGGGAGTGAAAGATGAGAAAGACCTCATGGCTATCCTTTCTGAGAAAAGTCATCAATTCTAAGATACGTTTGAAGTCCAGTTGTGTGGAAAGGATAGTGCTGGTACTTTGCAACCCCACCTCTTGGCCCTTTACAACTCGAATCTCCTTGGACATCGTTCGGCTATTTTAATGTGATTTGGAAGTGTTGAAGAAAACAACAAAAAAATTTTAGTAGGTTGCTGTGAAGTGGATAAACACATGATCACTCATGTTTCAGAGTGGAACTGTGCTTTATTGTGCTAGATTTATTTATTAAATCTAGACCTTTTCAGAAGCTGACCACCAGGCCTTTCTTGCAAGGCAATTCCTGGTAGATTAGAACAACCAACATTTCCATGTGTAATCAAGTTCCCCTCAGAGACCTTTTTGAACATTGTTATTCAGTATTGGTGAACCACTTCAGACTCATAACAACCCATGAGTGATTTTCAGGGAAGGGTGAGGGGAATTAAGAAGTTCAGAATTCATAGGTGTTCCCTAAATACAATAATGTAATTTAATTCGTCTTTTTTGTATGCTCAAGTATAAATCTAGCACTCTAAACTACTATCATTTAGAAGGAAACTACCCAAAGATAACTCTGAAAAAACATTTGTCATAAAAACCTGAAGAGTCAACGTGTAATAATAGTTGGGTATGGACTGAGATGCCAATCACACAGTAAGCAGTTTGAGACCACTAGCTGCTCTGTAGTAGAAAGAGGTGCAGTCTTGGAAACCCATAGGGGCCATTCTACCCAGGCCTGTAGAGTCCCTGTGAGTCAGAATTGGCTCAAGGGCAGTGAATTTGGTAACTTTGGGCTTATCATGCTTTGATAAATATAATATTTTTTCACAAATTTAACGTGCTAAGTTACCGTATTTTTTATTTCTTTCTATGCTATAGTTCATGGAGCATCTGTTACCTAGTAAACACCCTGATGGCCTTTGGGTAAATGATCATATTTAATATTTATAAAATTATTATCAGCCTTGTTTTACACATATAGAATATAGGTATTCTCACAGAAGTCAAATGCTTAGCCAATTCACAGACTGATAATGTATGAATTACAGTTAGAGTAGAAATCCCTTGACTGGAATGCAGTCTCCCGATGGTTTTTAGTTAAATGAAATTTATTGTAGAGGGGTGAGCAGATGAAGAGTACTGGCCTGAGGCTAATACCATCCTCTCGCTAACTAGCCATCAAGGAGTCGTGTCTCTGCACCTTTCTGCTCTTTAATAACCACCTCTGTTAAGAGAACAGGTTTTAGCCAAAGTTCTTAATGATTGTCAAAGGATGCTTATTTTGTTTTTGTTTTCTTACCAGGAAATCTAAGAGACATGGAAATCACTTTGAACTTTCTCCTTGTGTTCATTGCTTCACTCTGAAGCACATCTCTTTGTTCATTCTCAGAAATTATCACTATATATTTGATGCAGCTAATGACTTATTAGAACTTTTCTAGCCACCGCTCTCTGTTTGTGCTGGACTGTAAATTCTAACTTCTATATCTATGCCTATAGTCTGTGTTCAAACTAGAAATAACTTGCTATTGTAAGCGGTCCCTTTAATGGAAAAACTACCTTGCCTGCTTCATTGTTAAAAGCAGATGACTGGGGTCAGAGAATTAGCTGAGAGTAGACGTGGTCTAACTAAGATGTGCAGAAATAACCTGTCCTACAGCTACACTTCGACCTCAGGAGGTAAAACCTTGATGTGAGATAGTTGACCTCATTGTGAGTTCCCCTTCCTGACTGAGCAGGAACAGAAGACTAGTGCTACGTCACTCACTGGTCATGAGCACGAATCAGACACCAGTCATTGGCCTGGAACTCCAGCAAGCACCTTGATGTGAGTCCCAGAGTGCTATATTGTTTTGCTAAGTAAAGCAAGTGAAACCTTTCTCTTTTGGACAATTCACGGCTCTGTACTTAAATTGAGTAGTGGTGATGACGTCCACTCCCTGGTTTTGGATCCTGAGTCCTCATTGCCTCTGCTTGACCACCTGTCTGAGAACTTCATTGGCAGCCTATCACCTGATTCATCAGCCTTGTGAGTCAACAGTCCAAATGTCCTGTGAAGGAGAAAGCTTCTCCAAACAGACATCTACATTTTGGATTCAGGAAAAACTAGCCTCCATAACCCTGTGAATCATCTCCCCAGTGGTTCATGCATTCTGTGAGACATTGCACCAAGTTGTGCATTCCTGGCCTGTGGGTGAATACACTAAGGGGAAGAATGGTGGTTGCTATCAGGGATGATAGAGTGGTATGCCATTATTGGACATAATGGACATCTTTCATTTCCATCTTATGGGGATAGGTTTTGCACTAATATCTTTCAAATATTTTTTTGCAATATAGATCACTGGAAGTGTACATTTAATGTGAGACAAATTTCAAATATTGGATCTTTTAGTCTATATAGAATTTAACTTTCAAAAATTACCTTTAGTAATACTTGCTTTCATAAACTAGATTTCTATAAATAATTTGAAAGCTGAATACTACAATAGATAAAAGAACTTGAAAGGAATAATAGTCACCTTTAGAGTCACACAATTAATTAAATATATATAAATTGATGGTGAGTTGTCTTCACAGAAATTGCAATTTCAAAGAAGGATATCAGACTTCTCGTTTCTGCTATGATACCATAGTTTCTGGAAGACTAATGATTCTACCAAGCATGACTGAATAAGACAGAAAAATAAAGAATCAGCCACAGCTTTTTGAAAGCCTGTCATCAAACATTAGGCTTATGAAAATAGTTGACTAAGTGGACAGTTTGTAATTGGGGGATTAAATATATATATATATATATATGTATATAATTAACATACCATAAAATCCATTCTTTTATTGCATACAATTTACTAGCTTCTAGTCCGTCCATTAGGCCTTGGGGGCGTGGTGGGGAAGTCCTGGAAACATTTAGATGCAATTCTACTCAGTCCTATAGGGTCACTCTAGGTCAGAATCAACTGGAGGGCAACGGGATTGGGCTCATGCAGTTGTTCAATTATAGATGTTATCTAGTCCCTGAACATTTGCATCACTACAACCCACCCCTCAAACCATACCCATTAGCACTTCACATTCTACCCCCAAAGCATGAAAATCTTTCTTCTTCTTTTTGAACCAATAGACTTACATTATGAACATTGCATATAAAAGGAACCATATTATATGTGATCTTTTCCCACTGGCTTCTTTCACTTCACACAATGGTTTCAAGGTTCATCCAGTTGTGTAATGCATTAGAAGTTTACTTCTTGCTGTGTTTGAATAATCTACTGTGGGAATATATCACTATTAAGTCATGGATTTATTAAGGATATATAATTGAATTGTTTCCAATTCAGGGATATCATGACTATGCTGTTGTAAATAACTGTGTACAGGAGTTTGTTTGGACATCTATTTTCAATTTTTTTGATATATAACTATGATTGAAATTGTTGGGTCCTATAGTAACTCTATGTCTATGTTACCAAGTTATTTACCAATGCAGCAGCACCATTCTACACTCCCACAAGCAACATATGAAGATTCCATTTTCTCCACATTCTTGTTTATGCTTTAAAGTAATTTTTTTATTGGAAGTACACTAGTGGGTATGAAGTTTCTCATCAAGTTTAGGATTTATGTTACCTTGAATGCAAACGATGCTGAACATTTTTTCACGTGCTTATTAGACCATTTGTAAATCATTTTGGGGGATCTATCAAATTAAATCCTTTAACAATTTTAATTTGGATTATATGTCTTCTTATTGTTCAATTGCAAAGATTCTGTGTTCTTGTCCTTGTTCTTTGTTAAATGCATGGTTTATAAATGTTTTCTCTCATTCTCTGGGTGATTTAATTCTTTGCTAATAGTGCCCTTTGAGACACAAGCTTTTATTATTATTATTTTGATGAAGTCCAACTCATCTTTTTGTTGTTGCTTTTTAATTGGGCTTTTGATATCACAGCTAAGAAACCATTGCCTAATTCAAGTTCATAAATGCCTGAATATCTGTTTTTTTATTAAATTTTTGTTTGAAAATTCCTTCATTTTAGGTTTGAAAATTTTGTATGTAGTATGAGATAGGAGTCTACCTTAATTCATGTGTATGTATAGATATTCAATTTACCCAAGGTTAGACATCATAATTTATTGTATTAGTATAGGTTGACTAGAGAAACCAATCCATACACAATCATATGTGTATAAGAAATAGCTTTATATAAAAGATCCATTACTTATATTGAGAAAACATCCCAGTCCCATACAGATCAAGTCCGTAAGTCCGAGATTAACTCATATAGCTCATATCAGTCCATAAAGTCCTCTTTAGGGTCACATGGTGCCTGCAATGATGCTGAATGCAGGAAGATAATAGGCCAGTGAGTAGAAGAGCTTATGGATCCAGTGGCAGTGGGAGTTTCCCACGCCGGCATTGACCTCTACATGTCTGCTCCAGCTTTCTGAGGATCTCAACAGCAGGAAAGGGAAGACAGAGAGGTGAGTCTGGCCTCCAGTGAGCTCTTTATCCCCATCGTGCCTCTAAATGAGGTCATCAAGCTGCAGCCTGATTGACAGGTTAGACTCCACCCCTTTGCTCAAGTTGACAGGAGATTATGTAAGTTCCATACTGCTTAATATTGAAACATTTATTTCATACTGATATTAAACATTATGCTAAAACTGTTCCTGACAGTCTAATAAAGCAAAAGATATAGCTTGGAAACTAAGATGCAAATTGTCATTATTCATAGATAGCATGACATTATATACATACAATTCAAGGGAACTGTAGATAAACTACTGCAAGGGACTAATTTGTTAGGGCCACTAGCTACAAGATGAGTATGCAAAAGCCAAAAGGAAAATGGAAAATGAGATGTTTAAAATGCCACTGTCTATCTACAGTAGAAAAAATAGGAAGCCCTGGTGATGGTTATATATTGGGCTGTGATCCACAAGGTCTGCAGTTCGAAACCACCAATTCCTCCCTCCTTGGGAGAGAGACGGGTCTTTCCCTTGCCTGAACAGCTACTGTCCTAGAAACTCACAGAAGGGCCACCATGAGTCGGCATGGACTCCAGGCAATGAGGGTTAATTAAGAAAAATATCAGATACTTTGAATGAAATCACATTAGAGAGATGAAAGACTCCTCATTGAAGATAGCAGAGCTGTCTTTAGAGGGCCAGACCTGGAAGCCACCAAATGTCTGTCAATAGTAGAATGAATAAGTACATTGTGGTATATTCATAATATATAATACTATTTAACAAGAAAAATGGATGGATCTCACAAACAAAATACTACAGAAAAGGAGCCAGATATCAGTGAGCTTGGTTCCATTTATATAAGGTCGAAAACAAGTGAATTTCATCAGAATAGTAGGTGTGTCTCAAAATTGCTATTGATAATGAGCTTGAGACAGATTTCTGGCCTCCTGGCTGGAACTCTTTCATTCTTTTGAGTTAATTGGTGACTCCATGACTAAACTCATTTTGTGAATAATTTACTGAGCTCTTCACTTATGGTTTATGCCCTTTCTATAAGAACAGGATACTTTAAATGTGTTAGCTGACTCAACAACTTCTTAGGACAACTTTGGTTGATTTGCTAAGCTCTCATAAAGATAGCAAATATGCTGTTAAAACAAAAAATAAAATTCAAAATCCCATGTAAATTAGATCATAGCACGAAACAAGGAAGATGTTTTATTGTATTTTTGAAACCATGGGAGGTGCTGCCTATGAAGCAATGTGCTCTTATCCCGGGCTGCATCCAGCCAGAAGATGAACAGCAGCTCTGGTGAACAGTGTCTTAAGGGCAGAGGTCGGACAGCATGACTTCCAAGAAGCTTCACTCCCATGGCACCCATTTGACTAAGAATAAAATTCTTAAGTTTTTTGAGACTTTGAATCTTGATGGAAGCAGGCAGCTTCCCTTTTCTCCGGCTGAGGGGACTAGTTGCTTTGAACCACCGACTTTGAGGTTAGCAGCTCAGTGTCTAAGCCACAGCACCATCAAAGTCCACTAAGGCTGTACTTTTAAGCCTTGTAAGGGCTCACAACACAAACTCTAACTGGGTCATGCTGCACCATTTGCCACACTCCACTCATCAGTGAGCACATATTATGGTGATTCCACTTGAAAGACAGTTCTCACTTCCTTCTATTTTTGACAACTTTTTGTTATATGATTTAAAAATACACATGACCAAGCCTCAGGGCTAAGTGAGATATTATTATGCTCAGATTTTTTTTTGGCTATTCGGCTATTCTTAAGAAAAGATCCAAAATGATCCAAAGACAGTTAGTTGCTCTATTGGTAAAAGATGATTTGCAATTGGCAATCTTAGAATGATGCTAAATATATCTACTTACTGTACCAGGATGTGCCTTATGAAAAATTAAGCAAGTTCTATATATTTCTCTCCTAAATATTCAGATTAGAAATGCATAATGTGTTCATACAAACTTTATCATGTATTTTTCATATTACATAGCAAATAGATTTTTATAGTGGTTACTGATTCAGTTTGAGCCGAACAGTAACTTTGGGTGCATAAAAGGACAGACTGCCACATATTCTACTGTTAATTCGACTGTTAAATCAGGAGGACCAACTCCTTTTGTTTGTCAAAAATATCATTTACAGACATCAATAATTTGTAAATTATTAATTTAAGATCCCAGATTAAAAATTGTGTGTACTACACACAGAAAAATGCACTCTTAAAGGAACACCGTTAGCATTCAATTGCAAAATAGTCCCTAACCATTTTATTTGCCACTCTGAAGTGGCCATATATTCCAGGTATAAACCTCTGATCTGGTAAACAAATCCTACCAGAAGTTTACACAACTAAAGTAAAACTGATCATTTAGACTTTCTTATAGCATTAAGCGATAAGGTGTGTCTATTCTGCAGGGTAAATTTGATTTCATAAGTTGTTGTGGGCATTAACAATTTATTATCACCCTAAACTGCTCCACACACTGCTTAAAGAATGTACACACAACCTTTGAATCTTTTGGGAAAATCTGTAGTAAATGTAAAGGGTTAATCTATCACAAATGCTGCTCAAGAAGGGAGACCCACCAAGAGGTATGCCACATACCTTACAACACCTCCCTGTAAGCAGATTAGAGAAAAAAATCACATGTCTTTTGGGGTGATAATTAGTGGTAGGCATCACAATGAAATGCCAGTAATTGTCCAAAATCAAACTTTGATTCTTTTTATACTCTCCACCCTTTCTTATGCATTGACTTCAGTGACTATAAGGATAAACAATTATGGAATAAAGAGGAAAGCAAATAGTTCCTTATCTTCTGAACTTGGAGTAAGTCAGTCCAAAGAACATTTGCTCCCTGAAACATTTTGCAGGATTTCAGTTGGTATAAAATCAAGACTTTAGCATTGGTGGTTAAATGACTAAATTCACCTTGAGAAAAAGGTAACATGTGATTTGTACATTTTCTGCATGAACATGATATATATATATATATATACATATATATATATATACACACACACACACGTATATAGTTAAAATACTTGTTACTATTTCTATAGACTTTCCTATCCTGGATTTCATATACAGAAAATCATACAAAGCACAAGCAAAAAGAAAATAAACAAGTAAAATCTAGTAGCAGTTATTAGACAAGACAGTAAAACCTCAATAGAAAAGAAAGTCAAAAATACTGAAAATGGAAACAATTAAAAATAGGTCAAAAGGGAGATTAAATGTTGGTTATTACATTTCAATCTAGCTATGTCTGCCACACTGATTTTGCAAAGCTTTCTGTCTGATAGCTACACTAGTCATATCTCTGAACCATTTTTAGAATCAATTTACTAGAGCCTTAATTCATGTGGGGAGCCAGTAAATGGACTTTGAGTTTCTACTGTCATCCATAGTTTTCTGCAAACTGGGTGTTCAGAATTTATGCTCTGACACCATTCCCTCCTGCAGATTTGTATTTTATTATATATACTCCTTGGATCACAAAGGCTGATGTGCTCTTTTGGTGAACTTAACTGATGCCTTACTTAGATGTCTGTTTATCTTGAGGGAAGACTTTAAGACCCCAGACACAGTCCTTTCTGGTACCCGGGCACCATCTGACTTCTTCACCCTATTTACTACAGCACAAATAGCTTCAGTTATCTCTTCATGAGGAGGACCATAAGAATTATCACTAGATTGGGGTTAGAATTACATTTACGCTGAAATGTATTCATATACCTATTGTTTAGATACGTCTCTGATTTACTTTAGAGACATTATTAACATTTTATGATAGAGAACATGATAAATCATCCCCTTGGAGTATAAGGTAATTTTCTTGTTACTATCATTAATTTAGCCAATGTATTAATGACTCAGGGTAGAGGGTAGAGGGTGCTGGGAGGGGGAATGGGAAACTAACAATGAGTTTGAGAATAAAAGATCTGAAATTGGTTGTGGGGATGACTTCACAACTCTTTTTTAATATGATTTAACAATTGAATAGAATGATATGTGAAGTGTATTCCAAGATAACTATTTTAAAAGTATTAAGTGACACAATAAATTCTTTTGGGGGGGCATCACTGTCCTCTAGTGGTGGGAGTAGGAGGCCCAGCCTTTGCTCCTGTGGAGCCGCTGCTGGAATTGAACCTCCATCCCAGTGGGCCGCAGTCCCGTGCACAACCACTACGCCACTTGTACTCAGCCCCGACACAATGAATTCTTTTTTTTTTTTTGGCATCACTGCTCTCCGGTGGTGGGAGTAGGAGGCCCAGCCCCACTGCTGGAATTGAACCTCCGTCCCAGTGGGCCGCAGTCCCGCACACAACCACTATGCCACTGGGGCTCAGCCCCTACAATAAATTCTTATAAAAACTTTTGTTGAGGTAATATAGTAAATAAGCTGTTAAAACCAAAATAAAGTCCAAAATTCAATGCAAAATAGAGAATAAGACAAAATAAGGAAGAGCTTTCTAATCATATTGGTTTAAGATGATTTTACAAAAACTAAATCTATTAAAAAAAACTCAGAGCCAGTCGCACAATTTTTCTGCTCTGATTTGAGTATGCATATAAAGGGTCATCAACAGCATATATTGTTATCTACTCTCTGTTTACTATGGGAAATATCTGTCTTGAACAAAGAATATCTGAATCTGTTAAATATGAAATAATGTATCTAGAAGTGAATCTAAATAGCTTCACATGTAATTTAATTTATGGAAATGGTAACATAAGATATTAGGTTAATATTCAAAGTAATATTCACATTAAAGTAATGAGTGGAAAAAAGAAGTTTTTGATTTTGTCTTTTATGCAGTTGTGTAAGAAGACAGTGGTTCGCAGGTACCTGTATCACGTCCTTGTACTCTGGCACAATGCTCTTCCCTAAGAGAAAGTGTGGAGTGAGGAATGAGCATGGCGTTTATGACCACCGTCCCTGGAATCAGAGTCAATAAGTGAACAGTTCTAGTAGTCACAAGAATCAGGACATTTTAGCAATAGACTCTGTAGTCATAGTTTTCTTTGGTGAGAGTCCTGGTGTCCAAATTTCTTTGATATATGCCTAGAGGGGATCACACTGCAGATAAAAGCATGTAAAACCTTGTCCGTGGAACCAGAATGAAATCTTAACACAATGTAGAGATGAATATGGACATTCAGAATTCCTGAAGTGGCACTTACACGGCAAATTTCTAAGATTATCCAAGTCAATGACAAAGGCTATTAGGTCAAAGAAGTGAACTCCACCACAGTGAAGACTTTCTATTGCTGTCTCCCCTCCTTCTGGATGGTAGGCTATTCTTAATAGATGTCATGCTTTATATTTCAACCTTTGAATGTAGCAAAATTCCGAACACAGTAAGAAGCCAATAGGTAATTACTTTATACAGAAATGGCAACTTTCATGAGGACAGGGTTGTCTGTTTGCAGATACTCTAGTTTTAAAGTAAGCTTAAATAATAGACATTTATAGAAAAAAAAGTTAAATGACTTCCAAGGCCAAACCATTTCCTTCTATTTTTTTTTTTTTTGGTTTTGGGGCATCATTGCCCTCTGGTGGTGGGAGTAGGAGGCCCAGCCTTTGCTCCAGTGTAGCCGCTGCTGGAATTGAACCTCCAACCCAGTGAGCTGCAGTACCACACACAACAACTACGCCACCAGGGCTCAGCCCAGTCAAACCATTTCTTAATGAACCTAGATTCCAGGTCTCCTCGTTTGAAATGCAGTGTCCTTACCTATAATTTGGATATAGAAATGCATCCTATGCTGGTCTATATGCATTGGCACAGTGGCTGCATAAGCCCAAGCATTGCAGCAATGGAGAGACTGGGTGCAGGACCAGGTAGTTTTCTTCTGTTATTATGGGGTTGCTCTGAGGCAGGACTGACTAGATGGCACACAGCACCCACAGTGACAGGGACTCTAGGAGTCAATTAACATTTTCAAAGAAATTGTCAGGGGGTGTTCATATTTATAATGTGTTATTCCTTCTAGGGACAGGGGTGGAATCACCTATAGCTCCACACAATAATCCAATGAACTCCTCAGTCTTCGCTTTTCCTCTGGGGCAAAGAAGGGGCTACCTCTGATGGTTGCTTGCTTGCTAAGTCTCCTCGGGACTCTATTGCTATATTTCATATGACTTTATTTTGTTCAAAGGAATGTAAAGCTCACTATAAAATCCATATAAAAATGGTAACTTGGTTCTGGAGTGATTTTTGCCTTCGGTGGGTAAACTCTTCTGCTAAATGGTCTGTTGTCTAAACTGAATCATTCAAGGTAGGGTTGCCCCCTCTTTAACCCTGATGCAAAGAATTCTGCACTTTTCAATTTATAGTATGTCAAAAATTCAAACCGTGTTTCTTTTCAACATGCATTGAGTTTGGGGACACAACACAAGGCTCTCTGGCTATAACATGAACCGGGTAAGATTCCCCAGTGGAATTCTCAAAGAGCAGGCTAAGCAGGTCTGTTGTTTTGATGAGGAAAAATATTTATCAGAGCGACTTTCCTGGTCTTCTTTTCACTAATGGAGTTTTAACTCTTCTTTATCGCAATCCCTAATATGGTCTGGTCATCCTCCTGTGCTCCTCAAGAAAATCTGCCAAGATTTCTCATTTGGCATTTCCCACAATCTGTTGCTGTAGCCACCCATCCAGCGCTGACCTCTCTGCCTTGTATTGAACGAGTTCAGCAGTTCCCCTCTAAAACCTCTGCTTTGATTGGACTTTTATTTTGAAGGCTCCCTGAGGAGACAAAGGCAAATTGGTGTATCACTTTGTGATCCACTGATCCAAAACTGGTGTGTTTGGAATAATCCTAGGCATGCATGATAGGAACCCTCCATAGCAATACCTTTTGGACAGGAAATCACCCCCCCCCCCCCAGCAATACCTTTTGGTCTATTTCAGTACAGTATACAGGTGCATAAAGATAAAGAATAGAATTTTCATCTATGGTATATTTTGTTTGCTCCTCTAGAAACACTCTCTACACCTCTCAACTTTCTCCTGCCTTGTCTCCAGGCTAGAATGTCCTATGCTGGTTCCAACAGCTGGGGCTTCCAGCTGAGAGGGACGGGTGAGTAACCCTGAGAGGACGTCAGAGATGATAGAAGAATGAATTCTGGGAAAGAATGGCCCTGGGTAACTTCTGGCAAGGTCATCTTCAGATGACTGTGTCCTTGACTAATAGTCATTGTTCTTCTTGAGCCCTCAAAGTCTCTTAGCAAACTTTGCTTCCACATTCGGATCCTTGTTCCCTTTCTTCACTGCGGGGTAAGCACTCAGCTGCCAATTGCATGGTCGGTGACTGCATCTCACCAGCTCTTGGACAGAAAACGTTGAGACCGTCTGCTCCAGGAAAGATTCACAATATCAGAAACCCTGAGTAACAGTTCCTATCTCCAACCGTGTCTCTTAAAGTGAGCATCAACCTGGCAGCAAGGGGATTTTTGTGAGACTTTCACCCAAAAAAGGGGTACCGTGAGCCCCAGAGGACTGGCTCAGGTTACTACTGGCTTAGAAATCTAAAGTCTTTGAGAGGATTCTGACAGGGAAGTTGAGGACAGTGTCGCACTGTCCCTGGGATTCCCACAGCAGCCATCTTTTTGGAAGCAGACTGTCCCATGTTTCTTGTGAGGAGTCTCTGGTGGCTTTTCAATGAGCACTGGAGTACATAGCCACTTCTCCAGCAGAGCTACAAACCCTTCTAAAGGGATTTTCCTCTGTGGCCTCCTGATCTAGATCCAGAGAGATCCTGTCTCTGATATCAAAGAGACCCTTGAGAATCTTTGATCAAAACCAAGAAAGCAGAGCGCCTGGGAAAGCCTCGAGCTTTGGTTTGTAAAAAGCTCTGTTGCTGCAAAAATAGGGTAAGTACTAGAGGAAGAAAATCATAAGTTAAAAGCAGTGTTAACATGGAAATGGCAGTAGATGCGAGAAAATGGGATGTTGATCTACTCTGTGATATGGAAAAGAAAGGAGACAAAGTGAATTTCAAATGAACACAAATACCCGAGTTCCCAGGCAGAGGCTGAGAGCACCTCTTTACATGCCCCTGAGAGACTTGATCTGAGATCCCTCATTCATCTCCCTGCACCTCATTAATAGCAGAATGTAGGTAAGCTGGAAGCAGTTCATAGAGGAGCAACAGAATGTTAAAGAGCGCTGGAAGGCTGACACATGAGAAGAGATGAAAAAGACGACATCACTCTACTTTAGCTAAGTGGTGACCACGGGGGAGCACGTCAACCATCCACCATTATGTGAAGGTTATCCACTCCAAAGGACGGCAGCGATGTCAAGGAACAGAAGAGCAGTGCTTTGCTTAAGGAGACAGTGGGAAAAAGGAAAGGTTTAGACTAGATAACAGGAACATTTCCAATTGGGGAGTTATTTTTGTCATCTAAAAATGCAAAAAGCAAATTACAAATCATATTGTAAAAGTATATATGTAAGTAATCTATCTACATAGCACCTTGTCTACTTATCTTATTCATCTAAATTCTCAGACCTACCTACCTGCTTTCCCCTTGCTGTTAGAAAACAGCTTTTCACCATCTCAGGGTAAAACATACCATATTTTTCAGACCATAAGATGTACTCCCCCCCCCCCTTTTGGGGAAAAATGAAGGTCGATCTTCTGGTCTGAAGGTGTTCTACCCCAGAACACTTTAGTATACTGGTACTATTTGGTGCAGAACATTTTTTCTTGATTTCCTGCTCCAAAAACTGGGGGCAGCTCAGGGTCAAGTGTGTCTTATGGTCCAAAAAATATGGCAATTATTATTATCTTTCCTATCAGTTTGATAAGACACTACCAGTCATATGATTCAATTGTAAACATTGCTTATTAACAGTTGCAAATAATGGGAGTGAAAAAGTGTGAACAGGATTCTAAGGTCACTCAAGCAGGAAGTAAGGATATGAACCCACGAGTGTCTACTTAATATGCCTCTGCTTATCACCACTGGGTACTTGAATTATTTTAGTATGCGGTTTCATTTCATTATTCTGTTGTTCTCATGATGGTATGGATTATTTTACTAATTTTACAGGGTGGTTTTTACTCATTCCTTCGACTCAATGAAAATACGCTTCATGTCCCTTGAATCTGTCTATTTGTGGCCACTACATTGTCAAGGGATAGCCATTCTCACAGCCATTTCCCTGTCGTGACAATTCAGAGGGGCACTACTCACTCTAGCTGGATGGAGGCAGTGATGCTTGCATAGTTTCATGTTCTAGTCCTCCTGGATATGTCTCGCTGTGCACATGTGGGGGCATATTCTCAGTGTACTGCTCTACATCATCCAAACAATCCCATAAGGTATATTTGCAAAGTTGTCATTTGAAAGAATTTAGACGATGAGACTTCACTTTTTAAATTACTTGTTTCACATATCCTTTCATGTCAATTTAGTCTATTTAATTTTAATGGTATCTTGGAAGAAAACCCTCCTTGTGGAAGGATTTAGTACAGTAGAGGGGCCTGTAAAGTGGAGTGAGTAGAGCTTCTCACACAACAACTCTCATCTTCCCTGATTAGAGCTAACCATTGAAGACAGTTTCTTTCATATCTTTCCAGGAGATTTCTGTGCACATCCCTCAGAACACTTCTTTTCCATATCAGCACTCATTGTGCCACTTGTTCTTTTTTTATATAAATAATTTTATTGGAAGCTCTTACAACTCATAATAATCCATACATCAATTGTATCAAGCACATTTGCACATTTGTTGCCATCATGATTTTCAAAGCATTTTCTTTCTAGTTGAGCCCTTGGTATCAGTTTCTCTCTTTTTAAGAAAATCATTTTACTGGGAACTCATACAACTCTTCTCAAGATCAATACATATATCCAATGTATGCAGACTACATTTGGACATTTGTTTCCATCATCATTCTCAACACATCCTCCTTCGACTTAGGACCTTGGTATCAGCTCCTCATATTTCCCCTCCCTCCCCTGTCCCCCTGCCTTATGATCCCTTAGTAATTTACAAATTATCATTATTTTGTCATCCTGTACACTGTCAGATGTGTCTCTTCCCCCACTTCCCTGTTCTCTATACCTTAGGGAGGAGGTTATATGTAGATCCCTGCAATTCATTCCCTCTTTCTACTCTACCTTTCCTCCACCCTCCCAGTATCACCACTCTCCCCTCTGGTTCTGAAGGGATCATCTGTCCTGAATTCCCCATGTTTCCGGATCCAGTGCACATCCCCTAGTCTGGTCACATTTGTAGCCACTTCATCCTTTTTAAGCACAACTTTCTATTGTATGGGTGTATCACTCTTCAGCCAGTTCCCTGGATGGAGACTTTAAAATTAACTTATAGTTAGAGTTGTTAAATAAACAATTTTGTTATAGACACATTTCTTCTACACAGAAGAAATACTTATCCAATAATGATAGGGAACACATCCTTTCTTGGACATTTCTGGGTTAAAATGTACATGCAGTTAATTTTCAGTAGGTTTCTTTTATTTTTTTTTAACCAAACTGCCTCCCTTCAATTGGGTTTTGCATTTATACCATGAGAATCTATAAAAGCTACTCAGGCTTTCAAAAGCACACCTGACTCCAAATGCTGTGACCTCAACTTCTGCTTTAAGGGCAAACAATGGTGATTTTGTAAAAATGAACAGTTTATTCTATAAAAATACCTGACTTATATGCCTGCTTCCCCTTTATCTACAAATATTTTCAGGCCCGAAACACAATATTTATATTCATTTCCCATGGTTAAATAAAAAAGAAGACACTTCCAAATGCAAAACAAATCCACTGCTGGTAAATGGACTGTGACCCACATCAACCCCGAAGGACATAGTAGGCCTGGTTTCATCCTTTCCTAGCCTGCAAATCTTTTCTGAGATTTCCACCACTTTCTTCCAGGATGGCTAGTGGTTTGAACTGGTAGCTTTTCAGTTAGCAGTTGAACGCTTTATTTATTTTTTCACTAGGGCTCCTTGGATGAAATCTACTATGTTTAAGTTATGGGTTTGATGCATTCTTTAAAAAAAAACATTTTATTGGAGGCTCATACAAGTCTTATCACAACCCATGTGTATACATCCATTGTATGTCAAGCATATTTGTACATGTGTTGCCCTCATCATTCTCAAAACATTTGCTTTCTACTTAAGCCCTTGGTATCAACTCCTCATTTCCCCCCTCCCTCATGAACACTTGATAATTTATAAATTATTATTATATTGTCATATCCTACACTGTCTGATGTCTACCTTTACCCACTTCCCTGCTGTTCATACCCCAGAGAAGAGGATGTATGTAGATCCTTAAAATTGATTCCCTCCTTCAACTCCACCCTCCTGTTATTGCTACTCTCACTACTAGTCCTGAAGGGATCATCTGTCCTGGATTCCCTGTGTTCCTATCGTACCAGTGTACATCCTCAGTTCCAGCAAGATTTGTAAAGTAGAATTAAGATCACGATAGTGGGGAGAGAAGCATTGAAGAACTAGAGGAACGTTATATGTTTCATCATTGTTCCACTGCACCTTGACTGGTTCCTCTCCTCCCTGTGCCCCTACTATAAGGAGGTGTTCTGCTACCTTCAGATGGGGTTGAGGTCTTTGTTCTAGGGTTCCCTCAGATTTGCTTCCACCTGGAAATCCACCCCACTCTAACCTGACCCTACATGTTCCAATTCCATCCACCTTTCATGATTTATTTCCAAGGGTCTCTGCCCCATGTAAACCACATATTTCCCTGCAGAACTCTCAACAAGCCTGTTTAATTCATTTATGGCATGCATTTTACATTCTAAGTTCTGGATAAATGGTAGATATCCTAGACTCAGGGTATGTTCACTTGCATGAATGTGAACTTCCTCCCTCTCCCCTTGCTGCCTCTAATGAGTCGATATAATTTAAACCACAGATTAAGTGTTGTGAAACTACATTTTATGTTCTTTTATAAAAACATTTCAAGCTTTATTTGTAACTTCAACTGGTGACACCATATTTTCTCTTCTAAAGTTCAGCATTTCAAACACAGTAGATGAAAAAGTAATGTTAAAATGCCTCATTGGAACTGAACTCATAAACAGATTCAGCTTTAATAACTGGGGGTTGAATCCGAAACATACTGGCAAGAATAAGATAGATGCTATCATATTAAAGGGCTTTGGTGGCAGGCAAGCATAGTTTACACGCCATCAGACCTATTTATAGAGCTGACTCCTTTTTGCAATGTCAACTGTAACATTATACTTATTTTAAACCGCAGTATCTCAAATATCAGTCTCCACTAGTTGTACAGTTCTCTCTTTCTTAAGATCACAGAGCCCAATGGAGCCTTCTGAAAAATCTAGTCAGATTAGCAAAGACAACTTTTTAGAAGTTCCTAATTTATCTGATTCTCTTTCTGAAGATGAGGATGTTAAAACCACCTTCAAACCTGGTTTCTCCCCTCAACCGAGCAGACGTGGCTCTGATTCCTCTGAGGACATGTACCTGGACACCCCATCTTCAGGTATGAGAAGAGTTTCATTTGCTGACACCTTTGGATTCAATCTTGTATCTGTTAAAGAATTTGATTGCTGGGAACTACCAAGTTCTTCAACCAATTTTGACTTAGGGACGAGAATTTTCCACACAGAAGAATATGTTTTATGTCCAATGTTTGACCTGCCTTCTTCAAAAGAAGACCTCATGCAACAACTCCAAGTACGGAAAGCAATTCTGGAAGCAACGGAATATCTCCCTGGGTCTACAAGTATGAAAGGAATCATTCGAGTTCTGAATATTTCTTTTGAGAAGTTGGTATATGTGAGAATGTCCTTGGATGACTGGCAGACACACTATGACATCTTGGCCGAATATGTCCCTAATTCATGTGATGGTGAAACTGATCAGTTCTCTTTTAAGATTTCATTAGTTCCTCCATATCAAAAAGAAGGCAGTAGAGTTGAGTTTTGTATACGTTACGAAACTTCCATTGGAACATTTTGGTCAAATAATAATGGCATAAATTATACTTTGGTTTGTCAAAAGAAAGAACAAGAGTCGGAACCTGTAAAACTACTGGAAGAAGTACCTAGTAGACAAATAAAAGGCTGCTTAAAGGTAAAGTCCAGGTGAGGACATATCTTATTTTTCTTTTTGCTATTCATAATATAATGCTTTTTCATTAATATAAGGCATTATAATAAATGACCCTTTTCAATTTTTTAAACTCTGATTTCTGCATCTTTTTTTTTTAAAAGGGTGCTAAGTTTCTATCAAGGTCATGCATGTCAAACAATACCACTATATTGCAGTTTCTTCAAATGGGAGACAATGGATATGGATATCATGTAAGGAACAGGAGGGAGCACATTATGTCTATTATTTGTTTAACGAGTTGTAAAGTGCTGAAGCTCAAGCAATGAGATTTAGATTCTTAATATATCAAACTGATGTTTGGACATTTTAATTTTATTTATTTTCAATGTTTTTTTAAATGTCAGTGCTCTACATGGAAATACTTCTGATGTCTATAGAAATTGTGCCTCAGGGTGTATCAAGTGTTCCGACATTTGTTGACCTCTCCCCAAAGCTGCAATAAACTTCTGAATGACAAGGAAAAACACACAGGGATATTTTAAACGATATATGTTAAGTTAATACATCAGGGCTAGGTCTTTCGTGATAAACAAATGGGAAGATGTCTTTTGCATACAGTGTATGACATCCACATCAGATTTCATAACCTATAATCAAATTGAACATTATTGAAAACAAGTTGACATAATTTAGTAGAAATAAGTGAAATAGAGTTAAAAAAATGACCCAAATAGAAATCAAGTTATTCAGTTATGCAGATTAGGGATTTGAGATGTGACCCCCTCATTATTAACCTTGATCTCCTGCTAATATGGAAAATAAAAACCTGGAGCAAAACCCTCTCTGTTGTATAGAATGAGCTAATTTCCATGACATTAGGTTAGTCGTCAAACCATCCTGGAGAAGATAGAGTCCTGCTCTTCTGCATGTCCCAGTAGAAAATTCCTCATTATTTGACCAGCAAGAGACAAATGTTTGACTATCCTCTGGTTGGTCCATCTGAATTTTCCTTAATCCAAGATACTAGACTCTACCCCAAATAGTGGCATATGGTCAAGAGGAGATTAAGATAACCAGATTCTATGCAGAATTCAATGAGAACATATCACACAGCACTGGGAACAATTTAATCTTCAACACCACAGATAATACTTTCTGGATTTCTTAACTCATTACATTAATGACTAAATTATAATATAGGTTGAAGCACTGCAGTGATATGCAATGTGTCTATTTTCATGATCCTTTTAAGTCATTTAAAAGATTGCCTTAATTAAGTTGGGTGAATTATGCCAAATTTCTTAGCCTACATCAAACATCTTCAGTTTTTAATTGATGCTATTAAGAAGGAGAAGATAATCATGATTTCTATGTATATAAAAATAATAATTTATATGGGAATGAAAATTTTAAGCTACATATTAGTTATACAGACAGAATAAGTTCAACATTATTTGGCAGAACTAATTTATGCACAGAAACATACACATATAAAATACTTTGCAAAGGAGATAATCATCATCAAATATCTACTAAACACTTTGCACCTTGCTCGATGTGTTACAGAAAAACAGAACTAAGACAGACGTAGGGTTAAAAAGCTCACAAAAGACCTCACCTATGCCACTGCAGTGGGGTCAGTTCTGACGCAGAGAGAGCAGAACTGCTCCCTCTCCATCAGAACTCCACGGCTGTAAATCTTTACAGAAACAGGATTGTCACCTCTTTCTCCTGCAGTGAAAGAGCAGACTTCGAACCGCTAACATTTTGGGTCACAACTGAGCACTTAACCATTGTGTCTCCAGCACTCCCTACTTATAAAAGAAGTAACTTTTTAAGCTTGAGTTTTCATTGGGTTAAAGAAAACAGCTTTAAATTCCAAGCAACACACACTGAACTACTGAATAGATAGAGGATTCCTTTTATAGAACACACTTGACTTGATACCAGGAACAGAGAATGAACAACTGATAGCTCTAATCTTCTCCCTTAGTCATGACATGACTGGAACTTCTATGAGTCTAAGCTATGTATCACTATATATCTCTATCTGTGTATCCATATACACATTTGTATTCAGGACAGTAATCATCAGACTCATAGCAGACACCATTCAGAATATAATATTGCTTTGGGGAAAAACCTGAGCAGAACTAAACCACAAAATGGTCTAAAGGCCTGTAAAGTTTCCTAATGAGTTATAAAAATGGAAAAAATCTCTCTCCTTGAAAACCACAAATAATTCTCTGCACTTCTATAACTTAAAAATGACCAACATAATTCAAACCACATTTTGAAAAAAAAATGAAAAAGAAGCACTTGCCTCTGGAGGAGGTTTTTTTGTGCTGAGTTTTAGTCTGATGTGAATTTTTAAGTCTGATTTATATACCACTCAAAATGGAGTGTAGAAAGGAAATCCTGACAGATCCTTAGAACAGCATATGCCATAATAGAATATTTATACAGCTTTCCTATGATATAATTTATATGCAACAAGGTTCCAAATATTTCTAAAACTCATACAAGAGAATATTATCAAATTTCTAAATGAATATTCCAGTTGGATTTCACTGGGAAGAATGTGGTTAGGAGAAAATAGTACACCTTGTCCGTGCTATTTTTTTTAAAGTGCACTTGACTAAAGTAAAAATAAATTATGTTTATTGATAATATGTGCATATATATCTTCTAAAATATAACTCCCCTCATAAACATGCACATACACTCAGAACCTGAGTTTTTCTTGAGGATTTTCCCAATCCATATGTAGTATAACTTAGGGTTATTTCTTCTGGAAGATATATACAAATGAGAAATGTGTGTGAATTTTTGCTTCATACATACAAGACAAGTAACAGTAATGTATAAGTCACAGTCAAAATAAAATTAGCCTATCCTAGTGTCAGCTATAACATCTAACTGCAATTCTCCCTAATACCAAAGTTAATTTCCTATCGTGGCGTCTGAGATTGTATCTCTAGAAAGTGTCAATAATCCCTTCTAATAAATACAGAACAAGCTATGGCATCACATGTAGTGAAGTAGGATCTCTGCTATGTCAATCACTGATTTGGGGACTGTGCTTTGTCTATGAAGGATTTTTTTTGAGTCACAGTTTGCAAATCACGTTGAAGTGGGCTGTCTATTTTCTTTCTGTTAGTCTATCCACTTTGGACAAAAATAGAGAGCAGTTTGTAACTCACGGGCATGTGACCGAGAGTGACCCAAAGGCATTTAATTACTCCAAAAAGCATGCATCACGAGTCACTCGGCAAGTGTCAGCACATCCCTGTCACTGAGGTGTGTGCTAACAAACAAACTAGGCGGACTGCTGGTTTGCATCCCAGGGGTTTTATTTAAAAATAAATGACACGGATACAAATCACGTTGCGTATGGATCAATAAATAAGTTAAAAGCAGCAGTTCAAACCGATATAACCTTAATGTTAAAGTTCCAAGTTTCTAGAGTCAGACATACCCAAGATTGAGTCTAACCTCCCCACATCCTAGCTGTGTGAAAATGAGAAAAGTTAAGAGTCTCCTCATCTGTGTCTGTTTATTGGGAGTCATAGGATTGTCTCAGGCTACAGGATTTATATGACATAAGGTGTACTGTGTTTCCACATGGTGTCTGGCACCCGGTAAAGTCTCAGTAAATGTTAACCACTATGAGGAGTCCTGGGTTTGCACTGGGTTACTAACAGCAAGGTCAAAAGTTTGAGACCACCAATTGCTCCTTGTGAGAAAGTGGGGGCTTTCTACACTGACAAAGATTTACAGTCTAGGGAATCCACAGGACAACTTTATCCTACCGTATGGGGTCTCTATGAGTTGGAATAAACTCCATGGCAGTGAGCCGAGGGAGTATATAAAAACAAACAAACAAACAAACAAAACAGGCAAATTCTAACATCTCATCAGAAAAACACTCTAGAAAGGCTCAACTAGCCCCAAAGTTCTGTTTTTCTTTTAGGGATCATGAATTTTCCTCTATCTCTTGAAGATTTTAGTCAATAAATAAAACTACGAAAATGGTACTTTTTGTGGAGCTAAGTATCATCTTATGTTTGAACCATCTTAAACCTAGAAGAGATTGTCAAAATTGTTAAAATCTCTGCTTTTTACAGATGAAGAATAGGAGTCTGGGGGTGGAGGATAAAGTCTTAATTTTGGCATAGAATAAACATGCATATTAAACCATAAAATATATCCTTTTACCAATGTGGCCAAGAGCCCTGATGATATAGTGGGTTTACTGTGGGCTGTGAACCTCAAGGCCAGATGTTCAACTCGCCCAGCACCTCCATGGGAGAGAGGAAGTGGTCTGCTCCAACACAGATGTTCAGCCTCAGCAAAAAAGCAAAGGGGCAATTCTACTCTAACATATATGGCTGCTACTAATCCACACAGCCTCAATGGTAGTGGGGATGGGGTAGCTCTGTGGACAAGGACAGTTCATATGCTTTCCACAGGATCCATTCATTCATCTGTCAAGGAGGGGTAAAGGTACAATGGTACCAGCGTTGTAAGGACTAAAGTAACATGAGACCATGCTTTCAAAGGAGCCCTGGTGCTGTCGTGAGTCACTTGGTGGTATGGTAGCCACAAGGTCAGCAGATCAGATCTGGTAGCTGCTCTGTGGTCAAACGAGACTTTCTCCTCTCCTCAAGCTTTACAGCTCCAGCCACCCCAAGGGGCAGCTCGACTCTGAGCAAGGGGGCTGCTATGAGCTGGAACCCACTCGGGGGCAGTGGGGTGGGATTAGCAGAGCGGTGAGCAGGTTGCTGACACTCATCAGGTCTGTTGTCCTAAGTATCCTCATCCATCCCAAATCTTGTGCAGCTCATTTCCTGATTCTGGGACTTGCAGTGTTTCCCTTTGTGATCTCAAGAAACTGCCATAAATTATGACTCCTTGGGACCCCTGACGTTCTAGTGGCTGATGGGTTGAGCCTTAAAACTTGACCTGCTAGCCACAAGGTCAGCGGTACAAGCCTGCCAACTGCTCTGTGAGAGAAAGAGAAGACTGTCTACTCCTGTACTGATTTACAGTCTTGCAAACTCTCAAGAGCAGTTTTCCTCTGCCTTCTGAACCAGACGTCAGAAATGTCATTGCTCAAGTTTCAAAATGTGTTCAACAACTGTTTATGGAGAGTGTGTACGTGTCAGATGCTGGGCTGGGAACTGGTATCCAACTGGGAGATGTGGCTGGAGACTGAAACCCTGTGGCAGAGGGCCCCAAAGGGAACAGAGAGGCACAAAGCCAGAGAGAGAGAGAGAGAGAGAGAGAGAGAGAGAGAGAGAGAGAGAGAGAAATAGCAAGTCAAGCTCGGGTTGTCTGGGTCTTTAAGAGAAACGCAGATAGAAATGGAAATCATAGTGATTTAGAGTGCACTTTACATTTTCTAAAATTTGTGACACATGCCCGCACAGAGAGGCTGGCCAGGAGAAAGTGTGACTCAACATCTTTTCCACCCGACCCTTTCCTCACAGCTGCTAACTTTGGGGCAACAGGTTGACTTCATCGGGTACTGTATTTTATTGAGTGAAACCAATTTATTATTTGGAGGGAAATCCAGCATCATATAACTCTAGTATGGTATTTATGATTTGGACAGGTAAAGGAAAGTGAATTCATAAAAGAGGTGAATACCAAAGGAGAAGAGCAATGAGGATTCCATGTTATTGTTGAGAGATAGACTCACACATTCAGGAATAGAACAGAGAAAATATCCTTTATAAAGCATAATTATAAGAATACTGAAGGTTTATCTTTAAATCATTATAAGGAAGCCAAGAACAGCATTGGAAAATAGGATATAAGAACAGCCTTATTCCATGTACCACTTCCAGGCAGAACCAAGGGCTTGTGAGACTTCCTGAAGTTATATTCTTGGTCTATGCTAGGGACCTGGAAGAAGTCCAGAGGGGTATAAATAGTCCCATGAGGTTGTTGGGTCCTAATGTGTTCCATAACCAACTCCTTTTGAATTCACACTAATTGTGGAAGCCAGGTCTGTTTAAGAGGAGGGCCCTTTGGCAGGGCCATAGAGCAACATAAAACACAGCTGCATACGACCCATCAAGAAGGCTGCTTGGAAGCTGCCAGCCAGTTTACAGCAAAGAGCCAACTAGCTTAGAGTTTCTTTGGAGATCCACCAGGCATCCTTCTTGGTGCCTTGTTTTTAGGGGCATCTAATCCCTTCTGGATGTGAATATGATTTTCCCCGGGGGAAGTTTCGAACCTGTACTGAGAGAAGAGAAAAAAGAGGGATGCTATCATTCAGAGTTTCTCTCAAGCTCTGGCTGAAAGGAAGCACAGTGAATGCCTTGACTCAAATGGGTCCTCTGTGTTCCTAGTAAGCCCAGCTTCCGGCCTGAGCTCCATATGCTGCTTGGAAAAGTAGAGCAGGCCCGAAGAAGTGGAGTCAGAGAAGCTTCACGCCTTATTCTCCATCCCTCCCTTCCAAAAAAAGGGTGCCACTATTGTGAATGGGGACAAATTAACTTTTGACCTTCTTTCAATTCTGCTATCATGGGTCTTGTTCCTGTTCTAAGTTTTCACCCCAACACCTCAATAGGCAGAATGCAACAGAAATGCCCTCAGAGCAATACCCTGAGGGGAGCCTGATAGTGTCCTATCAGGCTTTATTTAAATACCCTCTATATGACCTGGCAGCATAGCCATAGGTCTTGGGCTGCTACTGAAAAGTTGTAAGTTCAAAGCCCTTAGCCACCGCTCAAGAGAAAGGTGAGGTGTTCAAGTCTAGAATGATTGAGCTACTGAATTGTATAATATGTGGATTAAGTGCCCCAAAAAACTGCTTTTAAAACAAGAGAGAAGAGTTAATTTCTCAGAAATTCACAGGACCAGTTCTGCCCTATCCCATAGGTTCACGATAAGTCAGGATTGGCTCAGTGGCTGTGACTATATTCCTCTCCTCCAACCACTCACCACGTAAACTTGCCCGAAATATGTAAGGGCTACAGAAAGTTTGTGGATAAGGAAAATGAAAAGCTAATGGAATATATATATATATATTGAATATATATATATATACACACATACACATATATAACACAAATATATAGAGCAAATATGTACTTGCTTAAGGGCCAATATAAAAAAACCACTGCTATTGAGCCAAAATTCCATGATATGTTCTAGGAAATTGGATGTTATGTGATTTAAGTGATATGTGAACACAATAATTTCATCTGGTGCTGCCTTTTTCTCAGCATTTTGAGCAGTTTTTGTGCATTGATGGTGATTTTTAAAGTGCTGAGGAATATAGCTTTTGTGTTTCAACACCCCCCCCCCATCCATATCACCAGTTTTCCTGTATTTGATGCTGGTTTTCTTACATTTTTCTAGAGGAGTAGCTTTCAGTGGAGTCAAGCCTTCAAGAGCTTGGGGATTTCCTTGTTTTGTGCACTTGTGATTGTGCAGTGGGACATGCCTGAATTACAACCAATAGCATTCACCTAGCTTTCCACCTTTATGTTGTTTAATCACCTTTTGCATTACTCCCCAATTAATATTTTTCTTTTTTTTTCTGGCTGCTGCTTTCCCTGCTGCTGGTGTTGTATTTGGGAACTATGACACAGTTTTTAGTAATACGTTTGAAATAAAATTAAGCAGAGGGATAAAACTGCAATACCTTACTGATGAGACCCAAACACAGGTATTAGTGGTTATTAAAGGAGGAAAAGTAAAATTGACCTAGACTTCAATTCTTTTGTTGCAGATGAACTAGTTCCAAACAAAACTACAATGCTCACGAGACACCTGAGGTTGAATGCTGTTACTTACAATTCAAAACACACCACTAGAGGATAAAATTTTTTTGAAAGGAAGAAGAGTATGGTACATACATAAATCAAGAGAATGAGTATCATGAGTATCAAGACATGTATTGTAGGTTACACATGTACTGTGCTGTTAAATACCTGGCAACTTGATCACTTTGGCTATCAGAGACTCATGTGGTATGTGGGAATTTGTTGTGTCCACTATATCCTGTTCTCTGATTGGAATTTCTGAACTCCATTATCACTTTATGGAGCGGCAAACCTATGCATTTGGATATTGCCTGAACAGATACTATGCAGCACGTGACTGTACATACACACACACTCATAAATATATGTGTTCTTTTATTTAGCCTATAGCTGTCTCCTGGATCCCAACTCATGTGTTACAGGGTGCCCTGTAGAATTTCCTTGCTTACCGTCTTCCTGGAAGCATATTGTCTGGACTGTCTATCTCGGTGCTGCTGGGTGAGCTTGACTGGATGACTTTTCAGTTAGTAATGCACAGCAAACCATGTGCGCAACCCAGGTGATATGCCGTGATCTACTTGAGCTGGGCGCTAGATGCACTGATGATGCCTTGGGCTGCTAACCACAGTGCAGTTCGACACTGCAGCCTCTCCTTGGGAGAAAGACCAGGCTTTCGTCCATAAAGAGTTACCATTGCTAGGTGCCATCAAGTCAGTTCTGATTCCTCCCGACCCGATGCGCAACAGAACAAAGACAGTTCCACAGCATCCTCACCGTGGTTCAGATGCTCAAGAGCATTGTTGCAACCGTCGGGCCGATCCAACTCCTGGAGTGCCCCTCTCTTTCTCATTGCCCTTCTTTCTCTGACCAGAACCTGGTATCTTCTGACAACGTGTCTGAAGTATATGTGTGACAAAAATCTCACCATCTTTGCCGTTAAGGAGATTCCTGGCTGAATTCCCAAGACGCATTTGTTTGTTCTTTTGGCAGTTCATGATGCTTTCAATATTTTTCACCAGCATCTAAGTGGATCAATTCTTTTTGCTTTTTCCTTATTCAATGTCCCACTTTCGAATGTCTATGAGGTGATTCAAAATACCATGGCTTGGATGTGGCGCACACTCATTCTCAGAGTAACCTCCCTGACTCTCGACACACTACCGAGGCTTTGTGCCACAGAGTTACCCAGTGCGATGCATCATTTGATCTTTGACGGCTGCTTCTGAGAGTCTTGATTGTGCATCCAAATGAGACAAAATCCTGACAACTTCAATCTTTTCTCTGTTTATCATGATGTTACGCATTGGTTTGGTGGTCAGGATTTGGGTCTTCTTCACATTGAGTTGTGATCCACATTAAAGGCTGCAATCTTTGATCTTCATCAAATGCCTCCATTCCTCCTCCTTTCAGGAAGCAAAGTTGTGTGATCGGTATATTGCAGGTTGTTAAGAATATTCCTCCCATCTTCATACAACATTCCTCTTCATGTAATCCAATTTATCTGATTATTTGCTCAAGATACAGATTGGATAAGTGTGGTGAGGGGCTACAACCCTGACACACCTTTCCTGAAATTAAATCATGCTGTATTCTTTTGCTTGCACAGTTGTTTGCACAACTACGTCTGGATTCATGTATAACTAACTGATGAGTACAATGAAGTGTTCTGGAATTCCCAATCTTCTCTAGGCTGTCCAGGGTTTGTTATGATCCATATAGACAAATGGCTTGACATAGCCAATTAAACACAAATAACATCTCTCTGGAATCCTCTGCTTTGAACCAAGATCCATCTGATATTAGCAATAATATTACAGTCTTAGAAATCCACAGGGTCATTTCTATTCTGCTCTAGAGGATCACTGTGGATCAGAATTCATTCAAAGACAGTGAGTGCATTGTAGGGACCTCCGTTTACATACATATGAAGGGGTTATCTCTGTTTTATACCCAGTTCTGCTCAGTAAGTAATTGATGCTGGATTAAAGCAATAGATAATTTTATGGAAGAAAGTCCTATAAGACACAAGGCAGATTTGAGCTCAGAACCACAGGAAGGATTCATGGAAGCCTGAGTACTCTGGAAGTCAGGAGTGATTGTGTGTGTGTGTGTGTGTTTGTGTGTGTGTGTGTGTGTGTGTGATCATGTGTATGGTGTGTGGTTTGTAAAAGTGATGGTTGGGGAAGGGAAGTTTGAAAAATAGTGAAGTTTATTGGAAAGTGAGGACTTATTAGCTTATTTTAGCTAATTTGGTAATTTTCATTGGCGATGTGTTGACATGTGTCAGGGGCCAAGAACTGACATGTAACTTGGATCAATGGCATTTTAAAATCCAATTGATTCAGTTGTACAGTGGGAATGACACTTTTTCTCCATAATCAATTAACTTGGTTGATGACATTTTGCATATACTCAGAATAACAATATGGGAAGCATTGGTGATAAATCCCATATTTTAAACTATTGTTTGTGGTTAATTCTATGCTAAATGTTAATGGGATTATGCTTTTCTCCTTCAGTGTATTTAGTCCTACTAATAGGACAAGGAATTTAAAATCTGGTCATATTAGGAATTTAATTACTCCTTGAGCATTAACTAGGGAATCTAACTTCTATGTTATTACTTTATTGGACAAAGATTATCTCCAAATTCTAACATTTCTGGATCTCAAGTATGTTTTGAGATATCAGCTGGCCATAAGATTGAGAGGATTTTTTGGGGAGGGGGCATCACTGCCTTCTGGGGGGGGGGGTTGGATGCTCAGCCTTGCTCCTTGAGAGCTGCTGCTATATTTGAACCACCAGCCCAGTGGGCCACAGTCCCATGCACAACCACTATGCCACCGGGTCGCAGCCTGAGAGAATTTTTTTTGTCCTCTTACCCACCTCAAGGTAAATTACTATATGTGTTTTCTTTAGATGGAATTTTTTGTGAAAACTAAGAAAACTAAACATTAGATATTTACCCTATTGTATTAATGGGTGGATCTTGAAATCATTTATTTGTTTCACTTTACAATAAAATTAATTTGGCTCAAACAAGTCCCTCCCCCACCCACGTACACACATTTATTTTAAAATGTAATGTGAAGTCTGTGAATTTGGACAATGATAGTGCAATTCTGAGGACCATGCTTATGATTTTTGCACACTCTTTTGGCCCACATAATTGTCTTCTAAAGTACTTGGTGTTTTAAGTAGAACTTTTGGCTGCCCTTTGTCTCTGCTGCTCTGTACATCCATATACATAACTGTCTTGCTATTTTACATCTCATTAGCCTTTCATTCAGAGGAGAAGAAAAATCAGAATGATTGCATGAAAATTTAGTAGGGGAACTTAGCTTATTATTAATTAATGGCTCTGGTCAAATACTGAAGAAAGGAAAAAATTGCTGAAGGTTCTAAATATCTGTTGTTTTGGCCTCTAAGTTGGTTGGAAAAGAAAATTGATCACACTATCAGTCCTTTATATTGATAGTGATAAAAAAGAATTAAAGTTTGTATGTTTCTGTTCTCCTAAGAAAAATGTAAATCATAGCCTTTTTGGCCCATTTCTCTGTTTAAAATATTTTCTGCTCCACACCTCTGTATAGATGACGAGAAGCTGTTCAGGATATATGTAACTCTGCACCTTTTTTATTTTTTTTCTGCTTCTCTGATAATGCTCGTTGGTTTTTCTGGCATGATAGTGTCATTTTCCAGATAAATAATGACTGGTTTTGAAGTACTAATTGTGCCATCCTGCTGTTTAAAGATTTTATGAAAAATAGAAATAAATTGCTAAATGGAACTGCTATACTGCATTGTTTAGTGACAACAAACCAATTGTACCTTAAACAAATCTGTCTTAGATAATTTCAGTATTCACTCTTCTGCAAGTGGTTCAGAAAATGGTCTCTCAGCATTTTTGCATCAAGAACTGTTCGTGATATAAATGGACTTTCAACATGTGTAAGACAATCATGCTCATACTATGTGCAGTTGTGGATCTGAATGCTACCTAGCCTCTAAACGTTTCAGTGATACAAAAGGTCAATCCCCCCTGAATGATAAAATAAACCCTTTTCCTGATTATATGAAACCAATTTCCTATCCATTTAACAGTGATTGCATTCTGATTTGTTGTCTAGAATTGAACCATGATACAAACTATTGACCTTAAATCTACAAGAAAAAACCCAAACTGATCTTCATTCTTAAAAATTATTGTGAATTCCATGACTGTGCATCACATAGAACTACTTAGGCCAAGTAGAACTTCTTAAGCAATATATGAAGAAGCTGGACAAATGCTCATACTAATATCTTCTTTAGAAGACTAATATTTATAAAGTTTATACTATATGAGTGACATGCATTATATTATAACATCTGGGTAGAATCATATATCACTTAGAATCATATATCATAGAACACTTTGCGATCATATCTAAGCATTTAAGTATTTTTCCATCAAAGAATGGCACAGATTTCTAAAACTAGAATCAGGTACAGCCGAAAGAACGAACATTGTCTTCACATATAACCTTCAATCTGTGCATGACATTATTGTGTTTAGTTTAAATCAAATTCTCATCTCCTTCCAAAGTGAAACAGCACTTGATGGTTTTTAGGACCACTTTCATTGAACTTTATTACTGTAGAACAGACCCTGTAATTTTCTACTTCATTTCTGATAGGGTGATTCTGAAAATCACCCATGCCAAATGGGTCTATATTTTCTTTGTAATGATCTCCTGGAAAGATGGTCTTCATCAGGAAGATGTTCTAACAGGAAGTTCTGTGTCTTTACTATGCCTCTCAGTTGAATTAAACATTAGAGTCCCTACCTAAATGCTTTAAAGTTAAGCGGACATGTATTGTTTCTGTCAGTGATTTCTATTTCCCACATAAATAAGTTCAATATGAAATAAATTCAATAACTTCAGTTTTGTCCCCAAGGTCCTTACTTGTAACCTACTCTGTAGTGTTTTACTACAAAGGTCAGAAAGGAAAAACACAGCACCTACAGGTTCCACTCAAGGGGTAAATAATATTGCTATTGCAAGGGCCCATCACTGTCAGCACTGATATAGCAGGGGCAACTCCATGGATAATAAAGGGCTAGAAAAGGCATTCTCCCAATCTTTGCTGCTTTAGCTTTCAGAATTGCATGTATTATTAAAATTTGAGATGTCAAGTTCAGAATGGAATATTCTTTGGGAACCAGAGTAAGGGAAGAGAGTTCTTTCAAAATGTAGAAAGCTAAAAGCACTGAAATTCGTCCAGTTTATTTCTTAACTCTAAGGAGAAGAGTCATATCTGAAGTTTCTGCAGCCTCTTGATCTAACTCAAAAATGGAGAAATATAGAACTAAACTCCAATCATGTCATCAATTGGACATCAACTCATACCAACCTACACTCGAGACCTGACTTATCAACAAATTTTTCTTCAAGGTGGGAATTGTGTATGAAAGGCATCTAAAACACATGGAGCAGACCACATTTGCACACCTGTTGCCATCATCACCCTCAAAACATTCTCCCTCCACTTAGGCCTCCAGTACCGAATCCTCATGTTTCCACTCCCCCTCCCCCATGAACCTTGATAATTTACAAATTGCTATTACTTCTTCATACCTTACAGTGTCAGATGTGTCCCTTCACTCACTTCCCTGTTGTCTGTACCTGAGAGAGGAGGTTATATGTAAGTCCCAGAAATTGGTTCCTCCTTTCTGTTCTACCATGCGTCCACCCTCCCAGTATCACCACTCCCACCACTGGTCCTGAGGGATCATCTATCCTAAATTCCCCATGTTTCCGACTCCACTGTACATCCTCTGGTCTAGGTGGATTGTCAGGTAGAATAAAATGATTTATTTTAAAAAGGGAGGGGGAAAGAGGAGCTTATACCAAGGGCTCAGTAGAAAATAGTTGGAAATGAAGATGGCAACATGTGTACAAATATGCTTGATACAAATGATGTATAGAATGCTATAAGGGCTATCAGAGTCCACAATAAAATGATTGAAAAAAAAGACATGGAGCATAAAATAAATTTTGATAAAACTCAAATGTGATTTAGATGAACTAAAGTTTAAATGGGTTGTTACTGTATCCTATTTTAAAAGAAAAGCTTAATATTGTGTCAACATGAAGCATTTATTTGCATATCCATCAAATTTCTGGACTGTATGTGGGTGTTTGTATGTATACAATTTTCTCTGAGAGTTGTTTGTTCTGATGAGAGGAGTTTGTGGAGGGCTAGGATAGCTAATGCAATAGTTGATAATTTAGTTAGGAAATTGAATGTGCTGAGCAGTATACAAAGTACTGGGATAATTTAGAAATTATTTGAGCACAGCTTTGCATGGAGAAAATACACACTTTTATGTAGAGACTTCAAGTGTTTGTGTGGAAATTTTGTTATCTATTCATTCCATTCTTCCATGACCATTTTGGTGCTGAGCTCTATATTCTAGATTTTTCATTAAAACCATACCTTTTTGTGTACATCAATGTACAGATGAGTATATCTACAAAATAATGTGTCAGTTTGAATATTTTTGTCTAGTCATGTCCACAATGTTCATAAGCATGCTCTACTAATATTTTATAGCAACATAGACAAAGAGGTTAATACAGTGCATATACAAGCATGCCTCATGTGTGGTACATTGAGTCATATTCTGAGAATTCATATTTCCAATTAATTGTATTTAATATTTCCATTTAATAACATGAGAGAGATTCAAATTTCCATTTGTCCTCAAACATAAATACAGGTGTTCATATTTTTGTATTCACTTGCCTTGCCTGTATTTGTAATATTTTAGTTCAAGGTAAATTTGGCCAGCCATATTTTTAGCCAATAATAGTTATGAACATTCATGGCATTTGAATACAAACCTCACAAAAGTCATAAAGTTTATAGTCTTGTAGTCATATTGCTGACCCATCCCATATAATCCAACTGACTCTTTGCCCTTCATTTCACTGTAATATTTTCTTTAAATTATTATTCCTGATTGTATTTTTCCATGGAGTAGTTACTCTTAGAATACAAAATAAAGCAATGTTTATTAGATGAAAGGATAACTTCTTGCCATATTGCCACTTGAGACAATTTATTTATATGCAAAGCAATGAAAATATAAAAACACTGTGGTCTATAGGATGTTTTCAAGTACAGAGGAAGATGACTTATTGCCTGTGAGACTTTGCCATTCAGTTTAAGATTTTCTCTCCTTTGGAGAAAGGACTCATACCTTTCACTTTTATCAGGATGATGAAGATTAAATGATAAACAAAAAATAAAAATGTTCTCAAAGATGTGGGGGAAATTAGAACCCTTTCTCTTGGCTAGTGTGAACAAAAAAAAGGAAAATGATGTTAGTTGCTCAAAATAATAAAAATAGACATGATCTATCAATTCCTTCTACATATAATTTTTATATTTTGCTATACATTTTTGTTCCTTTATGGAAAAGTAAAAAATATTTTGTTATAAACCACTTAAATGTGCATTTATATTGTTTTCAAAGAAGGTTGCATGTCATTTACTTAGCTTACATCATTGCCAAGCAATACAATAATCACATGACTGTATTTTCCTTGTGAAAACACAGGCTAGGAACGAGTACTTAAGCTAAGTTGGTCAAAACCCAGGAATATATTCCTTTACTACTCAAGGTGGTTAAAGATGAAGAAAAGGGGATTTAGAAAGGCTAAGCAATTCCCAAGGTATCCCATGGCAGAACTGGTATGAAAGGTGGTTTATTTGACTATAAACTCTCTCTTTACTACTAATTCTTCCTAAGTATCACTTTGTCCGAATGGTTGACCCTACTAAACATCAGACATGTACCTGAGTAGGTTTTAGAGGATTTTTGAGAGGAATAAAGTTCAAAAATAAAAATCTGATGATTTACTTCCGAAAAATCAACCAAGGAAATGACTACAGATGGTATCAAGTCTGATCCACTAATTCATCCCAGTGTCTAACGCAGGATGGGGTTGTATGTCATTCAGTTGTGCCTGGGTCACCATGAGCAGCTAACAAAACAGTAGACCATCAACAAGGAGAAACTTGAATAGCGAAACAGCTCTTCAGGTTGTTGTTTTTTAAAGTGATGCAGTGACTATATTTGAGTTGATAACACTTCTGAAGCTATTAGAGAGCAGCAGTTCCACTGAAATATATATTTCTTATTGTTAGTTCTCGCTGCGACTGAGTTAATTCTGACTCATAATAGGACAGGGTAATATGACCCATGAGGATTTTTTGAGATTGTAACTCTTTATAAGGTAGACAGCTTCTTTTTTTCTCTTGAGGAGTGGCTGGTGATTTTGAACTGCTGACTTTACAGTTAGCAGACCAACAGTAGTTAGGTGCCTTCCAGTAGCTTCTGACTCATGGAGGTCCTACAGACAACAGAATTAAATACCACCTGCACGATTGTTCCCATATTTGAGCCCACACTGTGGGTCCATTTTGTCAAAGGTCTTTCTCTTTTTTGCTGCTTTTCGACTTTATTGAGCGTGATGCCCAACCCATTAGAATGGTTAAATCCCTATTAAAAGATTCTCCATTTGCATGTCAACAGGGTCAGACTCAAAGCTACTTTTCAGTATTCTCCATTATGCCGACTCTTACTTTCTCACTTGTCTTCACTGTTACTGTTAATGTCACTTACCACCTTGGAAGGTGTTTCCTCTTGTTTCTGATCTTTCTGCTCCTGCCTTTCACTAAGAAACAGGTCGGTTTTCTTCTTGACTAGAGTTTTTGACCTAGAGGATGTTCACTTCATACCATCCATTTTCTCAGCTCAGCATTTAATGACTTCCGTGTTCACCTGGTAGCAACTGAAACATTATCATCATCATTGCATGGAAGAAAAAAAATGGGGGGGTGTATGCAGATGCATTTCTTCCCAACTAGATTGCAATGGTGTCAAATGACAAAACTAAATTCACTGTCATAGAGTCAATGCTGATTCATAAAGGCCTTATAGTACATGCGGAACTGGCCCTGGAAGTTTCCAAGACTATAACAACTTTATGGGAGTAGAAAGTTCCATCTTTCTCCCAAGGAGTCACTGATAGTTTCAGCCTGGTGACCTTTCAGATCGCAGGCCAATGTGTAACCCCTGCGGCCACCAGGATTCCTGTGCAGAGTGGACCAATATAAAAATCACTCCCTGAAAAGAAATACCTATGACCTGCAACTGGTTATCGCTTTGATAAGCTAGAAACCTGGTGAAAGAGATAAGTACTTGCTGAGTATTTAGAGAGTGATTTATGTCTATTATAGTTTTCAGACTGAGCCTTGGTGGCATAAGTGGTTGAGTGCGGGACTGTGTCCCACAGACTTAGTGGTTCAAATCCAGCAGCGGCTCTCAGGAGCAGCGCTGGGGATCTCCCACAATCAGCAGAGGTCAGTGATGCGCGCCCCCCCCTCCCCCCAATCAAAAAAAATATATAGTTTTGATGGTGAGAGCTTTTATTGTTTTCACAATCTTTAAAAATTAGATACCTCCTGAACATTTCCATCTGGCTATCCAGATGGTAAATTAAACCTCCTTGGACCTAAATCAAAGTTTTGTTTCCCTTCTGATCCCACTCTCCCTTCCTTTATTCTCTATTCCCTGTAAAGTCACAGTCATGTTTCTTATTGGGCAAATGAGAAACTGAGCATTATGACTTAGCTTTTATCAACTTCTCTTGATTCTATTATTATGTTTTATTTTGTGAACATAGTGATATTTTTGTCTACAAGGTGAGAAATGAAGATCATTTTTAAAGTGAAGATTAAAATACAAGCTACAAAGATCTTGTGTACATATTACAAGAGTAGCAGGCGAAATGGCGTTTTGTCCCTGAAACTGTCAAATGGACTCAGCATTCAATACAGGACCAAGTGAATTAGCCCTTACTTACCTTACAGACAGGCCAAATTGAGAATATTACTTTTCACGGCTGAGATGCCAGTGAAACATGGTACTTAAATTAGTGCAGCATCTTATACTAAAACCTGCTACTCTGGAGTCCATTTTGATACTTCCTGGTCCTATATACGGTTGCTACAATGATAAATTTGTTTTTTAACTTAAAAATATTATTTTTCTTTTAAATTTCTTCTTTTTTTGGTGTTTTCCTTTCCCCCCTTCCAAAAATTTTATTGGCACATAATTCACATATCATACAATGGAACAGTTCGTTGTTCAATCGGATAACTTCATCTTTCTCTCAGGAAAGAGCTGGTGGGTTTGGATTGCTGACCTTGTGTTTGTTAACTCCACCTGACCTGACAGTGCTAGCAGGCCTCCATAAGGTTTATTAATTATAATAAACTAATCATAGTGTTAGATTATGATAGGCTACCACAATAAATAGTATCCTTTCTTGTGGCATAGTAGTGATGCCTTGAATTACCAATTGCAAGGTCAGCAATTCCAAATCAACAGCTGCTCCATGGGAGACAGAAAGGTCCTTTTACTACTAGAAAGTGCTAATAGAACTGACAGGGGCAGTTCTACCTTATCCTGTAGGGTTGGTATGAACTAGCAGCGACCCAATGGCAGTGAGATGTTGGTTTGGGTATCAAATAATCCTAACATCCCAAGTAAAAGAAAGACTGAAAACCTTTTAACTTCCTTCTGACCACCATGCAGTCCAATGAACCAAAGCCAGAAGGATCTAGCAAGGTGTATAATAAAAGACCCAAACAGATCTTCTCTGTCCATTGTGACAGTCACCTAATCAGGTATCAATTTAAGGATTAAGAGTGTAGGGGTGGGGTTTAGCCTGTCAAACTTGAGATGGCCAAAGAGACCTCGGTGAGCCTGACTTTCTCCTGAGAAGTCTGGGGAATCCAGTTGTATTTCCCACTTGGAGGTGAGAGACTCACTACTCAGCCCCTTAGAGACACTATACTGACAAGATATCAGGTTGACTCCCTGTGAGCCAACCCGGAGGAGAAGCCACATGGGCTTACCCTGATGAAGTCAGACAAAAGCCACATAGAGACTCCTTTCAGTGCTGAGATGCTTGAGAAGTCACAGGGAGACTCCTGCCAGCGCAGAGATGCTTATAACACCACTGGATCCTAAGACTTTCTTACCCAATGGCCCGTGATGGTCCTATATTTGTCGTCATTGCATATCCCCCACAAATATGAAAACTTTATAGACTGGTATTGGACATAGAGACTAATGTCAAACTTGTAGGCTTAGACTTGACTGGATTGGGATGCTCAATGTTCCATTCCTCTGGTACATAAACCTCTCCCTTGTATACATATGTGTGCTTATAAATTTGTTTCTCTAGTCTACCTGGACTAACACCTCCACTGAAGACTTGACCTATTCTTCCTCCCTTGCTGCCAGGACCAGAGTGAGTGGCAGTGCAGGTGCTAGTGTGGTGGCTAGTGTGCCTGAGGTGCTCACTGACTGACACCTGGACACCCCGTTCCTGATTTTTGTTCAGTCTTTTCTTTCTTATCTTGTTGGCTTCCCCTTTCTTGGCCTTCCCTGTCAACATTGTCTGTCTTCACCCCATTCATTCCACTTAGCTGAGCACCCTACTAAGTTATCTCTGGCCCAGTCCTGGAAAGAGGCTTGATCTTTTCCCACACAAACAAAAGTACATAAAATGGAGCAATACCATGGATCTCTATGCTGTTCCTGAAGATCTTCAACAAAGCAGTGATTGATGTTGCTTACACTTGATTTACTAGTGGGTTTTAAAAATTGTGATTGTTGATATGATTCTAGTGTTACTGAAAATGCTAGGAAATACATGAATCATTTCTATTATTTTAAGTGATATCTCAGAGGCTAGCTTCATGAGTTCCTGTAGATGATTTTTTTCCGTCTAAAAATGATACATTTCTACTTTATTGGTGATCATTGATTTTGCAGACAATAAAATCAATTTTAAGCATTTTTAGAAAATAATAAAGAACTTGAACAGGTGTATGTGCTGTCAAGTCAGTTCCTGATCCCAACTTTTGGTCATACTCTGATCTTGATGAGATGTAAAGAGGTTTGGAGCAAAGAATGAGGGAACATTTTCATTGGAGTGCTGAGCAATGGGGTGGGGCTTGTGCTTCATCTGGAGACAGACATCTAGTCTGTTGTTGGTGGTGCTACGTGTCATCAAGTCAGTTTACACTCACATCTTATGTACACCCGAGTGAAAACACCACGCTGCCATCTTCCTATGCTTGAACCCTTTGTTGCTGCCTCAGTCCTGCTTGTTGAAGGTCTTCCATTTTTTTCTTAAATAGATACTGCTATCGGTACCAAAGTTTTAGGTGTCGAGTGCTTTTCCAATGGATATGCACATATGGATGTTATTTTAAATTATTTAATAGTTCTAAATTATTTTCTCACAGTTTCGGAAAATAGAGGTTTGACTTTACAGTGCCAGCTCTAGGAGTATTTGTTCTCTGTTTTCTCTAGAGGAAGGTCCTTCTAATTCTTAGTCCTCTCAACTTCTCCTGTTGGGTGATTTTCATGGAACTTGGCATCTTTCTGTCCCATCTCTGCTTGGGAGCTTGCCTGTAATCTCTCTCTTTTTTTAATCACAAAAGAGGTTGACTTAAATACTCCATAAATTATTCCTGACTTGTGAACATAAGAAGCACAACATATTCCCAAGTGGGATTATAACCATAGGCATAAAGGATAAGATTTACAGACATCTTTCATGTAGGGTGGAGGTGGGTTTGGGAATGGCTGGATGAGCACAGTTTAATCCATAACAACCTGGAATATTGTAATGCTCTTAATACTCCTTAATGAGTGAAAAGTTGAAAACTAATATATATATTTTAGGAAATTATGATAAAATCTAAATCATTATATATGTGGTTAAGACAATTTATTCCAAAGAAACATGTTTCTCTGAGATCAGTAGATGGCCATAGACACGTCTGATCCAAAATACACATGCCCTAATCCTATGAGCATGGTTTCCATAAAGTTCATTCAGAACAGTGACCCACAGAGAGGTTCTGATGGGTCAGTGAACGACAGAGTGGTCAGCTCCGAACAACAGTCATAGTGCCCCTTCTGGAGGATTCCAAGTGGAAAAACTTGATAGAGTTTCAGAAAGGACAGGGGATGGTTATATCGCCAATTAGGAAGAAGCTTAAAAAAAAACAAAAAACGAAAACTGCATTGGTGAGAAAAATAACAGCAATGTTGGTGTGAAGAGACTGACCGGCAGGGCAAAACACCTACCTATCCTTTGAAGGTCACAAAAGATGTCTTAGGAGAACTGCACTGGGAAACCTGCCCTCATCCACCCTACAACTCAATAGTGACCCTTTAGACTTTATTTCTTCCTCAAATTCAAAAATACTTACAAGGAACACAATATGCATCCCTCAAGAATGCTGTCATTCTTTTTTAATATGATGTAAAATAGAGTGTAGAATTTTTTTTTGGGGGGGGGGCGTTTAGAGAGATTGAAACACCACCGTCATAAGTATATAGACTTGGGTGGTGGATATGTGAAAAAAAAAACACCCAATTTTTGGTTTGATAAAATTTCTAAGTTATCAAAACATACATATCTTCATCTATTATGTGGAAAAATTATATACTACCTAGAATACTAAATATGATCTGTGATGGCATCATGGTTCTGCATGACCAGAAGGTCAACAGTTCAAAATCACCACCTGCTCTTCAGGAGAAAGGTGAATCTTTCTCCTCCCTCAAAGAGTTCGTCTTAGAAACCTATAGGCGCAGTTCTGCCCTGTCCCTCTCAGGTTGCTTTCAGTCAGAATGGACTGGATAGCAGTAAGTAAATGAGTCATAATGATAAGTTCAAACTGCCGTATTAGAGGGTAAGGAGTCTTGGTGGTGTTATTGTTGCTGAGATGATAGGATATTGATGACACAGTTCGCTGTTTAAGCCTACAAATTGTGAAACTTCCATTTCCCATGAAATTGCAGTATACAAATGTGGATGGGTTAGTACTGAAAATGTATTTTAACAGGAATGAATTAAATCATGGTTAACAGAGGCTAATGACTGAACTGTATGAAGTTATATTCTTTGTAGTACAATTAAATATACTTATCTCTGAGTAACTGCAACCCCTGAGGAAATTAATTTTTCTTTGAATCCTTTTAAAATTGAATATTGGCTTGATATAAAGATAGATGTCTTTTCATTTGTTCAATTTGGGTGGGATTTTCTGGAACAAGTATATTTTTGTTTGTTTGTTTGTTTTATTTGGGGGGGGCATTACTGTCCTGGTGGGAGTGGGAAGCCCAGCCTTGCTCCTCGAGACTGCTGTTGGATTTGATCTGTCAACCCTGTGGGCCACAGTCCTGCACACAACCACTACGTCATCAGGGCTCAGCCCTCAAGAATATTTTTAGACAAGTTTCCCTCCATTCTTCTAATTCTGACTCTGAGGAGCTATCTCTCGCATTTGGGAGGCCTTGGATAGAAAGTTACCCAGAAGTCTCATTTAAGGAAAATCGTAATCTTAACTTTATCATATGATACTATGTTAATAAGTAAGTTTATTCTTTAGTCAATTATTAGTTATATAAATATATATTCAGTCAACGAAGAAGACTCAGCTTCTCACTTCAGGCGAAGGAATCTCTGAAAACTTTATGCATAGCTTTAAAGCATTGTTAACTACTAAAAATCTAAAGAAAGGAAGCAGAAGTTTGCCAAGTATACTGCTGGGGGAGGTCCTCCTCATGTCCCAGGGCACTTGAAAAATGCTAGAAGAGGAGCTAAATTCTTGAAGGGGAGTTGATAGGAGGGGAGCTTTTGAGATCTTCACTTGATGGGGCAAGGTGCTAGGTATAGAGAAACAGCTATAAGAGTCTTAAAGATTGGAACATGGAATATGAGAAGTATGAATTCAGGAAAATTGGAAGTGGTCAAAAAAGAAGTGGAATGCATTAAGATCAATATCATACATAGGCATTAGTGGATTGGTATTAACCATTTTGAATTAGAAAATCCTGTGATTTACTGTGCCAAGAATAACACAATCTAGGGGAATGGTGTGGCATTCATTGTAAGAAAGGATCTTTAGATGTCACTCATGGAATACAATACTGTTTGTGATAGGATTGAACCTATTTGCCTTAGAGGAAATCCAATCGATACAACCATTACCCAACTTTCTGTACCATCCACAAAAGCTACTGATAAAGGAACTGAAGAATTCTACTAACAGAAATTGATGAGACAACCAAGATTCATTGATACCTACTGGTGATTGAAGGAAGGAACAATACTAGGATAATATGGGCCTTATGTTAGATATGAAGCTGGAGATCACATGATAAAATTTTTGGAAGCCTGACTGCTTGTTCACAACAAATACCTTTTCAACAGTACAAAAGGCAACTGTACACATGGACTTCTCCAGCAGAAATACACAGAAGTCAACTTGATTACATCTGTGGGACAAGATGGTGAAGAAGCTCAATATCAGCAGGTAAAACTTGACCAGGGACTGACAGTGAAACAAATCGTCAATTGCTCATATGTAAGTCCAGGATAAAGCAGGATAAAATTCAGCAAAGTTTAAACAAGTCCCCAAAGGTAAAAATATGACCTTGGATCTATTCTACCTGGATTTCAAGAACATCTCTAGAATAGATTTGACCCATTGAACTCTAATGAGAAAAGATCTGCTGAACTGTAGAAGGCCATGAAATCATCATTCATGAAGAAAGGAAAAGATCGCTTAAAAGACAGGAGAGAAAGAAAAGATCAAAGTTGATTTCAGAAGACACTCTGAATTTGCTTTTAATCAGAGAGTATATAAATCACGTGAGATAAAAAATGAAGTCAAAGAAAATTTCAAAAAGCATCTTGAGAAGACAAAGTCAAATATTACAACAAAATGTGCAAGAACTTGGAATTAGTAAGCCTAAAGGGAAGAACGTGCTCAGCGCATCTGAAGAGAAAGAACTCAAGAAAAAGTTCAAGTCCTGAGTTGCAGTTTTGACTTCTATTTGCAAAATATTGAATGATGCAGGAAGCATCAAGAGAAGGTGGAAAGAATACACAGAGTCACTATACACAAAAGAAAGAGGCAATGTCCCACCATTTCAGGAGGTAGCATATGGTTATGAATCAATGGTGTAATGAAGGTATTTGCCCCAAACAAGGCTCCAGGAATGAATGAACTACATATTGGAATGTTTCAGAAAGTTGACACTGCCCTGGAAGTAATCCGTCTTCTACCAGGAAATCTGGAAGACAGCTATTTGACCAATTGACTAGAAAAGAACCATATTTAAGAAGGGTGCTCCAGGCTGAGCCCCGGTGGCATAGTGGTCGAGTGAGGGACTGCGGCCCATGGGCTTGGTGGTTCAAATCCAGTAGCAGCTCTCCAGGAGCAAGGCTGGGTAGTTCCCATGACCACCAGGGGGCAGTGATGCCCCCCTCCAAAAAAGAAGGGTGTCCCAGCAGTATGCTCAAACTCTAGGAGTTTATCTTGTGTGATACTGCATACAAGAAAGTTTTGGTTAAGTTCCTCCAACACAGTTGTAGCAGTCTATTGACAGGGAACTGTCAGAAACTCAGACCAGATACAGAAAAGGACATGGAAAAAGGGATAGACTGATGTTAGATGGATATTTGTGGAAAACAGAGAACACCAGAAAGATGCTGTACTTGTGTTTAATTAACTATGCAAAGGCATTAGACTATGTAGCCTAAAGTAAACTGTAGATAACCTTGAGAAGAATGGGACTTCAAAAATAATTCATATTCTCATTTGAACCTGAATACGAATCAAGAGACAGCTATGTGAACAGAGCAAGGCAATGCTGCATGACTTAAAATCAGGAAAAAGTGCGTGTCAGAGTTGTATCCTATCACCATACTTGCTCTTTCTCTATAGTGAGCAAGTCATCAAGGAGGTGAAAAAGCTGGATTATATTACAAAGAGTGTGGCTTCAGTATCGGAGGTTTATTAACAGCCTGCAGTATGCAGATGACATGGTCTTGCTTGGTGAGAGAGAAGAGGAAATAAAGCACATGCTGGTCAAGATCCAGGATTATACCCTTCAGTATGGATTACAACTTTGTGTGAGGAAGACCCAAATCTTCATATCTGGACCAATAAATTACATGAGAAATAGAGAAAAGATGGAAGACATCAAGGATTTTCTCTCAGTTAGATCCGCAATCAATTTTTTTGCCAGCAATAGTCAAGAGACCAAAAGGTGTACTGCATTAAATACATATTGCATATGGAGACCAACCCCTGTGGAAGGGCATCATGTTGGGTAAAATGGAAAGGGATCAAACGAGAAGAAGGTGTGCAGTGAGATGGACTGACACCACGGCTGCATCAGCAGCCCCGGCATGGGACCAATTATGATCATGGCAAGTGACCATGCCACGCTCCATTCAATTGTGCAGGCGGTTACTGTGGATCAGGAATTGACTGGGTGACAACTAGCAATAGCATAACTTGAAAGTACATAATATGTGCTTTAAGTAAACACCCATATTATTATTTATATGTGATGAAGCATTGGATTACTTATACACCTCATCCTATATAAGTTCAGTCTTACCCATTTCACAGAAGAAGGAATTAGTGGGAAGCATTTTATGTGATTGCTCCAAAAGAAGAACAATTCTTTTGTCATGGAGCTAATTCTAACTCATAGTGACACGACAGTACAAAGCAGAACTAGCATTGGATTACTTATACACCTCATCCTATATAAGTTCAGTCCTACCCATTTCACAGAAGAAGGAATTAGTGGGAAGCATTTTATGTGATTGCTCCAAAAGAAGAACAATTCTTTTGTCATGGAGCTAATTCTAACTCATAGTGACACGACAGTACAAAGCAGAACTAGCCCCTCGTGTGTCCAAGCACAGACTGCCTCAACTTTTCCCCATCCATCTAGAAACACAGTTCTTTAACTATTGTGCCACCTGGTCTCCTAGAATGGGTCGAAATCCAATAAATATATAAGAATATAATCCGAATTTCTTAACAGAGGTCTCTAATTTCCTTTAGCCCTGGTGGCATAGTGATGAGGCATCAGGATGCAAACTACAAGATAAGTAGTTTGAAACCACTCAGTGCTCTGAGGGAGAAAGCTGGATCTTTCCACTCCTGGAAACAGTTACAGTCTCAGAACCTCCCAGGAGCAGTTCTTCCTGTCCTCTTGGATCACTGTGAGCCAGCATGGACTTGATGGCAGTGAGGTTGTTTCTCATCTTCTGGAGCACAGTGCCTTAAGCTACTAACTAATAGTAAACCTTTTGTGGTTATTATAAGTAAAACACTAATAGGTGGCTTCTATTTTCAAAGATAAATGTAATCAGAGTAGTATTTATCAACATGAAAGTTGGCTAGCCATAGAGTAAGAAGCAGAAGGAATGGAATCTATTCAGATGGGTTCATAAGGGTTCAAGGTTAATAGACCTTGAAATAAGTATCTGGCCAACCACTACTTCCACTGAGCAATTGTACTTGACCTTAGAATTGTAGGGCTGAGTCCCGGTGGCATAGTGATTGTGCGCGGGACTGCGGCCCACTGGGATGGAGGTTCAATTCTAGCAGTGGCTCCATAGGAGCAAAGTCTAGGCTTCCTAAACTCACCAACAGAGGACAGTGATGCCCCCAAAACAAACAAAAAACCAAAAAACAAACAAACAAACAAAAGAATTGTAAAACGAGCAGTTGGTTAAGGGAGGGAGACTATTTAGATAGAGCATAACATATTATCTCTGCAGCTGACAACAAAAAGGCTATGATGATTTCATTAGTCAATTGACTTATCTGGAATTGGAAAAAATGTCAGGATCAAAATTTAAAATGTAGGCAAAAAATTAATACTTAATCTTTTAAGGAAACTTTGAACTTTAGTTTCTATACTCAAAGAGGACATCATATTTCAATTATAGGCCTGAAAGAATATGCAAAATATATTAGCATAGACAAACATCAATCTTTGTAACCTTGAGACCAGAAAAAATGGATGGTGCCTGGCTAGCACTACTAACCATTTAAAAAAAGATCACAGCATAAATTCATGGATAGAGTGGGATAGAATTCTGGAACAAAACTCAAGATTACTCAACCAAGATTACTCATCAAACAGAGCCTACATGACACCCCATAAGGTGGCATGTCAGGCCTAGAACTGAACTCACTTCTTAAGCTAGAGAGAACAGCCATTTGCAGGGCAGTATGTACCTGAGGACAGAGTTTAGAGGGTGAAGGAAAAAGTGAAGCCGGGAAATAGGAAACCTAGGAGGGAGTAGGATCAGTGATGGTGTTTCAAAGGGATTGCAAAAGTATGTTGGAACAAAATGTGTATGAATCATTGAGTGTCAAATTAGTCATCTGCTGTGTTAACCTTCACTGAATTAAAAATAAAAATAAATATATTAGCATGGAAAGAAATATAAGAAAGAAATAAAATATAATTATCAATACTGACTATAGTGACCCTAATTTTTCCTCCTACCATCTGTTTTTCATCATAGTTTTATATGAAGAATTCTTCATTGATTTGAGAAACTATTTTTGATTTTTATGAACACCATTGTACTAATGATTATGTCAGCATATTTAAAATGTGTCAAGGACTAAATTATCCCTCTATTATTTATATGTATTTTTTCTTACTACCTTTCTATATGTTGGAATGCTTACAACAGAATTATTTTTTCATGATTTTTTTCTTAACATTAGCTACTGAATTTTTGATAGTAAATTTTAACATAAATAAACAGATATAATTTGTAGCTACTTCATGAGTGGTCCATCTCACTATTCTGTTTATATTTTAATGAATTTTTCAAAAATTAGCTGTCATCCAAATCCTTTCTTTAAGATACAAATATTGGTTTCCATGATAAAAGATTAGCACAGGCACTTCAATCCAAGTCTTCTTTTATAAAAAATCCAAACTCACTGCCATCAAGCCTGTTCTGATTCACAGTATTTCTATCAGGCAGAAGAGACTTGTCTTTACGGGTTTATGGGACAGTAAATCTTTACAGGAATTACAGGCCTCATCTTCTTCACATAGATTGGCCAAGGTTTCAAAGTGCCGTCCTGGAGTTAGTAGCCCAACATGTTACCCACTACGCCTCTAGGACCCCGGAATCTCTGGACGCACAGTATTTCAACTTTCAGCACATTACAATTACAGCAGAAAGCAAGCTCAAGTAATTTTCCATGTATCCGCTCTTGAATGGGTACATGAAAACTACAATACGGTTGGTTTCTATAGTGACACCAACATCTTCAAAATAGGAAATTGTGTGATGTTTGACTAAGCTGAATGGGGAAAAAAAAGTGATCAAAGAATTATTAGCAATGCTCTGACTGTGCTTTACAGTGTGTGCATTAGTAAACAGTTAAGAACAACACACTAAAATGACATTACAACATGCCAGGTAGGGTTCTAAATAATGAGAGGTACATTAACAAACACATGGTGATGGCTGTCGGTCTTTGTGTCATTTATATTCTGGATGGAAACTAACAATAAAGAATACATGTAAGAATAAGTAAGTTGTGACAGGCGGTCATAACTGTTATGCAGAAAAGGATACAGAACACTACAAAAAAGAGGAAAGAATGCAGTATCTTTGAGAAAGCAGCCATCAATCAAAGAACTAAAGGAAGTGAGGGTATTTGCCACACAGCTCTCAGGAAGTGCAATTTCTGACCGAAGGAACCAGCCTTATGTTCTACAGAGTACCCGGCAGGAGTCCTAGCGGGCTAGCAAGGAGGTCAGCATATTGAAGCAGATGAAGTAAGACTAGGCATAGTTGAAGAGGAAGTTAGGGAGATAAAAAGAATATCTAATACTTGGATAGCATTATAGGCCACTGTACATCCTTAGCTTTTACCCTGAAGGTAAATAAAGGGGATCCCCTGGAGAGATTTATACATAAACTCTCCCTTGATATAGAATGTCTGGCTGCTCTGTGGACATAGATTATAAGATGAGGGCAAAATTGAAGTAGTAGGCACATTTGAGAATTATTTCAATTGTCCAAGAGATAGAAACACTCCAACCAAAGCGGGGGTCGGTCAACAAACTGCAGCTTGAGAGCCATATGCTGCTCTTTCAGTACATGCATGTGGCTCTGAAAGCAAACTGAGTAATTTTCAGATTATTCTTCCGAAAATGATGATTTCATGTGTTTGTAAATATGTATTTATGGAATTTCTAAACTGCAAGAGGAACAGGGTCACCTCTTCCATCTCAAAGGTTTGCCAACCCCTGAACCAGAGTGACAGTGGAGCTGGTGAAAAATTTAGTCATTCTTTGTAGAAGCTCAAGAGCTTGTAGAGTGAGTTAAATTGTCAAGGACAATTTCAAGATTTTTGGTGAGCATCTATCTATCCTGTAAGAATGGATTTCCCATAAAGTGACATGAGATAGATGATAGATGGAGTGGCAAGAGACAGATTGTAAGCTGAGTTTTCCCAAATGTTCAATTGTTAGCTATTCCAATAGGGAGAATCAGGCAGCAACTGGAGGTTCAAGAATGGAATTTGGAAGTAATGTCTAGACCTACAAAAGTAGGAGTTGTGAATCTATAGATATCATAAAAAAGAAACAAACATGAAATTGCAAGGGTTTGCCAAAGTTTTAAAGCACCTTAAAAGATGACCAAGAATTGCATGTGGTAACTCCAACATTAAGAGGTCAGAAAGAAGACACGGAGGAACATATGTTCTGAAAAAGAGTCATGTTATAAGGACCTGAGTACAGTATGAGTAAAGAGACAGGTGGACCCCTCCAGACAATGACCCTGAGTTACCCTCAGGTTGGGAACTGAATTCACCTCTATGTTAGAACAATCAGCCATTTAAGGTAAAAAGTGCAGCATTTATGGGAGTTCTGTGGGTTAGGAAAGAAGGAAGAATGGAAACAGCAAGCACCGGGAGGAAATATAGTAGGATTGAAATGGAAGAGTTGAAATAAAATGTATAGATCTGCTTTGTCAACCTTCACCTAAATCACAACAACAAAAAATTTAAATAAAGTAAATATTACAGTCAAGAAAGAGAAGGGAGGGAAAAAGGGGAAATGTGACCCCCAAACAAAGAAGAGGAAACCAGACAGCAGATGTTGCCTGAGAAAGGGACTATATACTAACACTTCAAAGTAGATCATGCTGTCTTAATCTTATGGGTAAGATTAAGACAAAACACCACAAAGTAGGTGGCTTTAGGAAACTTAGTTTATTTTCTCACAGTTCTCAAGCTGGAGGTCCAAAATCAAGACATCAGCAGGGTCAATGACTGGTTAATACACTAGGGAAGAACTCTCCTTGCCTCTTCTAGAGTCTGATAGTGACAGCCGTGTTATATTTAAGCAACATATATGGATCATATTTGGTGTTTACTGGACTCAATATGAATTTATTTTAAATATTTTCTACTTTATTTCAGACTGAGATTTTACCTGTTGCAAATGATCATTGTTGATGGGTTGTTGTTTGTCCGTGATTTTAAGGGCATCTGTATAGGGAAACAGGGATGTGTGGAATTACTAAAATGTTGGCGGGACTGCTGATTGCCTGGGGGCGGGGACTCAGAGATGGTGAAAATGGGGAGTCCACAACAAGGAGTACAAGAAGAAAGAAAAGCTTTCAAAGTGGACTGGCGATGATTGTGCAAGCCTTCTTGATATTGATGGGATTAGTGAATCATATTATATATGATCGTGACTTTGGTGGTGGACGTAGGTGTCACTGAGTTGTACAATAGAAGAAAACAAAATCCTGCCCTTTGACATCCTTACAACTGTTCTTATTGCAGTACATTGGTGGATTCGGTTGATGAAAAAAATCAATTGTGATCATTATAGTGGAAGCCTAAAATCCATTTGCAGAAACTCTGCCTGGATTAAACCTGCTGTGAATTCCCTTGGACCATAGTCTAGGGATGTGAATAGCTTTGTTATCAGACAGAGACTAGGATAGAGTCCATGATGGTTGATGTGCTTCAGTTAAATTATAACACCTTATTATTTGATCACCATTTTGGCCCATTTAAAATTTGTTCTAAATTTTAATATTTCTGCTCCTTTTTTGTTGAGGATTTTCTCTGTTTTATTTTGACATTGCCGTTGCTTTTCTGTTTTGTTTGTGTGTTTTTCTGTAAATGAAATCTAGGATAAATGATTTCCTTTCTCTAAAGATAAATCTAGAGAGTCAGTCTACTGGATCAATAATTAACTCGGAGCATGACAGGGAGGTCAGGGGGACTGTTAAACTAACAATTAGTACAAAAAAGCAGAAAATGTTCTAAAATTGTGGTGATGATTAAGCAACCCTTTTCAATATGACTGGATCATTTTTGGATTATATGCTATGCAAATTATATGCCAATAACACCATTTAGAAATCATGACAAAAATGTGACTTACAAAACTTAGTTGCCACAAATTAAAAAAAAATCATGCAGTTGTTAGCTTTTAAAGTTTCTCAGTGACATCTTAGTTTTTTCCTTTCATCAATGTTATAATGTAGGTAGAGTATTTTATTCTCTATTATACCATGGAAGGAGGAGTAAAATGTTTTACATTCTTTAAATTCTTGTTATTCTTGTTTGAGATTTTGTTTAGGAGTGGGGAGGGTGTGTGGGCTTGAACAGAGCCTTTTTGACCCTAAGGCATAGGAGTTTCCCTCTATTTCCTTAGCCCACGGCCTTGCAGTCTGCAAGACAAACCTTTCCTCTTTTCAGTAATAGGAACCCTGGTGGTGTAGTGATTTTGCACTGACTGTTGTGATCAACAGTTCAAAACCACCAGCAACTCCTTAGGAGCAAGACTGGGCTTTTTACTCCCATAAAATAGTCTCAGCAACCCACAGAGGGTCACTATGCAGCATCAGTCTTGACTTGATGACAATGAGTTTGAGTTTATTACTTGCTTAACTTGGAGATATGGCAAGGAGGGATGGCTTTGTTTTTAAAATTAATTTTCTTTTTAAGAACTATGGAAATGGGGAAAAGAGAACAGCCCACTCTTTCAATTCCTCCTTTTCTTTGTGAATTTCTTGCTTAACACATGCTTTCTCATTTCCTAATGAAAAAAGTAACTATTTGTGATATCCAGCCTCTCCCCATATTAATAAGAATATATATATATATACACACATATATATAAACACGTGCACACACACACCTATGTAGGCCACATTAAAAAGATAAGTGATGCAATTTTGAACTGCAAACTGCTTTGTTTACTCAAGATCTTACATATATGGGTTAGAGACATTTTGGGGCATAGGAAGGTTTGTCTATTTTCTAATGGGAGTAGCCAGATCTATGTGTGTAACGGAACATTCTGGTGGTGGGGCTGACCTGTGTTGCCTGGATTCTTAAGTTCCTTTGGTCTCTTCTAAACACCTCCATGGGCACAGGGCACATCGGAGCTTTCTGATGAAAACATGCAACTGCTGATCGCCGGTTGCCTCTGGCCATCTAGAGACTCCCCCTACACTATCAGTTAGGACTGTCATTTCTAGTTACGGACCCCATTGCAAATTATGTTTTAGTGCAAGTGAAGTTGTGCTACAGCTAATCCAGTGAAGGAGGAAATTCCACATTCAAGTTAAAAGCACGAGGGCATTTATCACTAGTTTTGTTATTTAATATGTCTATGTAAATTGATACTTGTAAAGAGAAAATGCTTTCCTTAAAATCAGCACAGCATACCTATAAATTGAACACATCATTGCAAAAGGATGGTTCTGAAAGATGGTCTGTGCAGTCTGGCAGGACTTTACCTGTATACCAGATGTGGGAAAGAGAAAGCTCAGCTCAAGCATGGTTACTCTATTTTTATATGAAATATCTCTCACACATGGTCAGCCCCAAACTCATTAAGCGATCAGCATTAGTCACAAACTTGCATATAAATAATTAAATTGTGCATAGTTTCCTTTCAGTAACTGTCATTTCATCTCTCTTATTTTCACCTCAGGACTCTAATTGTTTCTTTTATGGGATCTAACCTACTAATGTCCTTGGCAATACACTTTATGGTGCTTGCATTTACAGTAATTGTTTGGGCAATTTGCCACTGAGTAGAACAACTGGAAAACAGTTTGTTAGCCCCAGTCTAACTCTTCGCAAACACCATCAGTTTTTAAAGAGAGCAATTCATGTGGAAAAGATCAAAGTCTCTCTTCCTAAACATCAACTAAGTTTTCTTTTAGTTAAGAACAAAAGCAAATGTAAATCCCCTGTCATGACCAGGCTGATAACCCCAATGATGAAAATCCAGTGCTTTATAGACCTAAAAACCAGAAGAATAAACCATCTAAAATTCCCATTAATGTGATTTATCATGCATATGTATACAGACTTAGAGAGAGATCATCCTAAAAACAATGGATTTTTACTGAGTACTTAATTTTAAACTAACCATACTTTCAAAATATGCAAGCCAGTGTAAATAGTCGTGTAAAGTACTGTTTCCCAAACTTGGTACCTTTTAGAAACAGAAAAATCATGTACTGTTACCTAGGCAACACTGTAAAAAGATTCTAACTTAACTGGTCCATGGAATATGTCAGGTATTATCATTATTAATAAAGCTTCCTGATGGATTCAGATATTCATGAATCTAGAACATCTGTTCTCAACCTGTGAGTTATAACTCCTTTGAGAGTTGAATGACCTTTTCATAGGCGTTGCCTAATACATCCTGCACATCAGATATTTACATTACGATTCATAACAGTAGAAAAATTACAGTTATGAAGTAACAACAAAAATCATTTTATGGTTGGGCATCACCACAACATGAGGAACTGAATTAAAGGGTTATGGCATTAGGAAGGTTGAGAACTATTGGTCTAGAACAACCTCTACAAACATAGGATATAAGACAAAGGGATTTTATTTTATATCTTTGAAAAGTTAAAATATCATTTAATTAGTCTCAACCTTCATCAAAAGATACCATTTCAACATCAACCATTTCAACATCAACAATAATGTAAGTCCAAATGAAATGAGAATTATGCAAATTTTGGTAGGATAGATTGATGAGCATTCATAGCAGCGATGGTACACAGAGCTGCGAAGGGAAACAAAAAATATATACATGTCAAAAGTGTTTTGCTCCTGTGTTGACTAGGGAAAAGGGAAAGAATGCCTTGAATAGCATCATATGGTCAATCTCACTTTGAGAACAAAGTCAACTTTCAGAAAGTTTAAACATTGTACTATGGGTTGCACTTTAATCTTTTCCCTCTTCATAAGCACAGGTTTATACAATCACAACTTAGAAATATACTCATATTCATCTTTAGACTATTTCATTGGACACACATTTCTCTCTTGTACTGTTCAGTATGGGTGTTGTGCTATTCAGTGCAGTTGGAACGTCTTTGTTTCTTCATCGTCGTCTTAATGACCATATTCAGTCTTCCGGTCCCAGATGAAAGGTTTGCTTCTCAAAGCAGCTTTTCCTGATCATCTTCCTTACTTGAGTTTGGTGTCTCAAAAACCTCTCTGCTATTGATTGGCTTCTGACCAATAGTGACTCTGGAAGCCAGGGGAGAACTGCCTCATGGATTTTGCTGAACATTTATGGGGCAGATACCTCTGCTTTTTCTCTCAGACAGGCTGGTGGGTTTGAAAGGCTGACCGTGCAGTTAGCAGCCCACCTCCAAGTCCACTATGCGACCATGGTGAGTTTGGGATCATTTCATCTCACTGCCTATAATGCATGTTGACCCACTGCCACCCTGGGCTGCTATTATCTTCTTCTGTTGTACCCTTATTTTTGTTCATCTTTTATTAGACATTCAAAGGTCATGGAGGCGGAATTTATTTCATACTGGCTTATGCTTATGCTATGAGTGCCTTAATTTCCAACACAAAGTCCCCGTATATAAAATTTGTTGAATGGATGCCCAGAATATTTTGTCCAACATGATTCTGAATGAACATTATGTCCAAAAGGAAGATTGAGTATTTTAAGCCTGGTAAGAAGACTGCACATGCTCCTGAGCATGGTCTCAGCACCCTTTGCACAGGCTCGTTAAAAGGGGGGCAGGATCTACAGTGCAGCCGAATTTTGCTGCTAATTCTTTCAGCAGCCCCATCTCACCACACGATATCCTTAGTCAGCTGTTTCTTGTCTTTTAGTTCTTATCTAATTGCCACCTCTAACGTCTCTAATCGTGATGTTTTGGAGGTCCTAATGTCCAATCATTGTTTAATTCAATAAATCTATTTTTTTTATTTTCTTAGGGTTTCTCACAATATCCTTGGTTTCATTTTAACTCCTACACAAATACTCTTCAGTGGTAAGAGCAAAAGAAGATGGCTTATTTCTCTTGTAGGGTTCCCTAAGGGAGAAAGACAACTCCCACAAAGAGTTACAGTCTCGGAAATCTTCATGGACAGACCTTCCCTGTCCGAGACGGTCCAAAGGAGTTGGAAACAAATTTTAGGTGGAGACATGAGAGAGGGTTTGTGGCAGTCATGTGCTTATGTTAATTTTATCATTGAAATATAGGGGTGGAGTCTGGCCTGTTAAACAGGAGAAAGCCATTGAGTAACCGATGAGGTCTCTGTGTGGGCATGGCTTTCACCTGAGACTCCTGGGAAATCTTGGGGTATTTCCCCGTGAAGATGAGAAGCTATCTTCCCCAGTTGGTGGGAGTTAGTTTGAGAGATGATTAACCACAGGCAACACAGAATGGCGGCGGCTGGGAGGCTGGAGTAGCTGGTGAAGAGACCACACGGCTTAGCCCTGATGAAGACAGACCTCTGAAGCTGGAGTGGCATGCTGTTGATGGACCTGAGCCCTGGAAGTGAGGAGCCATGGGGAGACCCCTGCCAGTGCCAGAATTCTGCACCCACTGACCTGTGACTTCCTGAGTCGGAAGCAGGCTTTATAGACTGACTTCGGGCATATGGGTTAATACCAGACTTATGACTTTGAACTGGACTGGGCTGGGATGCTTTCTCCATGTCCCATTCCTTTTGTGTATAAACCTTTTCCTTATACCTATATGCGTGTCTCTGAAATTTTGTTCCTCTAGTCTACCCGGTCTAACACAGGGTTCTTAAAGCAAGTTGTGGCTTTTGTATCGGCATCATCTCAGAATCTGCTTTCTTTACTCCAGTCTATCACCCTAGTGAATAGAATGCTTATTTATTTTTCATGTTGAAATTCTTATTAGCCAGAATAGGTGTGGTAATTAAGTTAACGAGAATTATTTTTGCCAAGAAATAGCTATGCCTCTTACTTAAACTGCGTTAATCAACTACAAATCTACAAAGGAGTCCTTCAAGTCAACAAGAGCCTCGAATCTCATTTGTAATTAACATTCTTGATTGTATTTGTGACAAATGTATATATACCTCTGTGGACCCACTGTATAGGCTAGATTCAGAGATGAAGCTAAAAAATAAAGGTCTGTTTCTCCTGAAATTTAATAGGAAAATATTAATGGATGACAATAGTTTAGACTTGTTCAGAACAATAAAGTGGAAAGAAAATAGCATTGGCAACATAAAATGTTCCAAGTGACAAATTACATTACAGCATATTTTTTGATAGTACAACATGTGAATAAGCTTCACAGACACTTTGATTTCTTCTGGGAATTTTGTATGGAATTTTATTGCAGGAATAGAAGTTTAAGCCCCCTTTTAGCATATGAAGAAGCTCTGGTACCACCATGGGTAAAACACTTGGCAGCTAACAGCAAAGTCTGAGGTTCAAGCCCACCAGACACTCAGCAGAAGACAGATGTGGTAGTCTGCTTCTGCAAATATTCATATCCTTTACCTAGCAGGACAGGTTCTTTCTGTTCTATAAGGTCATTATGAATAAAAATAGACTCAATTACAGTGGGTTTGGTTTGGTTAATAACTTACAGAAAGAACACTCCTTAATATTTGTGGTTGTTGTTTGTTTTCTTTATTGATGCCTTTTTGCATCAATACAAAATGCCAACACAATAATGCCTGGCAGTTAAATGACTGCTTGATGTATTCCAAGGTCTGAGTATTTGCCTGCATTTCCTCATTCAGTGTGCTAAGTTGGAAAGGATACTGACTTCTCTTCCTGGGTTTAATTGTACTCCCCCCACCCCCACCTTCCTACAGCCTTTCTCTAATTTCCTTTACTCTTTCCTCATCCACCTTTAAGGTCCACATTATTCAATTCCTCACTCTATTCCTTGCATTTCAATTTTAAGTTTTTTCATTCTGTTCTGTCTTTAGTCAAAAGAAAACTTTTACATTGAAGAAAAATCTTAAATCAGATTTTCTACTGGTTTTGACAGAATTTGTCAAAATGGTTCCAATAGTTTTTAATGCAGATCTGACTTAAATCAAAGAAATGTGGCTTGAATGGAAGAAGGCATTTACAAGTGAAGTGATAGATTCACAGGAGCACAAAGTTCGGTGTGAAGAGTTTGCACCTCAGAATAAAGAAATCACTGCATAAAAGGCATGTGTGTCGGGTGGGGAGAGAACATGTATCAACCCCAAACATGGACAATTTCAAGGTATGCCTCAGTTCATTGCATTAATAATTTGCATATTAAGAAGCCATGAGTCTTCATGTTAATGAATCTCTAACTAGTCTCTGACACAATAGAATGATATGTCCCTGGAGGAGCCATTATGCCCTATCATGTCTATGATCTGCATATTAATGACTCTTTTCCATACTCATCAACAGGTAGCCTAATAGGCTTCCATTGAGTTCTTTTTTCATTTGCTTTTTAAATGTATCCTCTCTTCTCTTCTCTTTGTAATGCTATTGTGAAGAATTGACAAAAAGGTGCATTAAGATGATTTGAATGTGTGATGTAAGTTCACAAAAGCATCACATTCAAAATAATGCTTTAAACTTACCAAGTCTATCTAGAAGACTTTCCATACACTGTCAACTACAGATCCAGTTTGCATTTTAACACAAGCCTCCCAACACAATTTACCATGTTCTGTTTGAGCTCTGATGTTGTAGTGATTACGTCTAATGGCTATGATCAGAAAGGTCGCTCCACAGGAGAAAAACGGGACTTTTCACTCGAGTAAAGAATTATAGTCTCAGAAATTCATGGTAGTGGAGCCAAAGGGGTGTGGAGGAGGGGTAGTTCTACCCTGTCCTATATCCTCTGCATGAGTTGGCATCAACTCGATGTCAATGAGTTTGGGCTTTATTTCTTTATTTCCCCTGAAAGGTCAATTTATGACCTGATTAGCACATGTAGAATACCAAATTTGAAAATACGCTTGCAAAACTAAATTGCTTAAAAGTAGAAATTAATCATGCAGTGGGAGTAACGAAACTGTTTTTAAAAGCACACACAAAGTAGTGGCTGATAACATTTTTAAAAACCCAATCATCTAATTATATAGGGAAGACAAGAGGCATATGCTTAATTGCCTAACAGTCAAGTCATACTTCAGATAACAAACAAACACAAATAGTGTGATCTCCTAGAGACACACTGAGCCATTTCTCTTCTGGCACATTTTTTTTTCTGAGTTATATATAGAATCTGACTTATTCTCCAGATACCTAAGATGGTATACCCATTGCAGTCAAGATGAATCTGACTCACAGTGATCTTGTAAGACAGAGTGGTCTTACTCTGAGTTCCAAAGAGTTCCCAAGGCTGAAATCTCTCCCGAAACAGAGGTGGAAACACAGTGCTATGCCTTCCTGAAGGGGAACAACTTGTGCACTCAAACAGCCAAACTTCTGATTCACCATCAGGAATCCTTCCATCTTCAGACAGAGAAAGAAATATTGATACTTGGCTGAAGCTCTTTGCCACGAGCCAGGAAGAGGGCCAAGAAAGGATATAAAACAGACTGCCTCATAAAGCCACTGGCATCTTGGGGAACAAAGTAGATGTCTAAGCCCAGTTGAGCTCTGGAATCCTAGCTACTGCCTTCAAAGCTGAAAAATATGTCTCCCCTGAGAAATGTCATCTCTGCTTGATTTCAGAGAAGGAAGTTCCCCTCCCTCTTTTTAATTGATTTCTTCACCTCCCAACACTCTCCAGCAAATGCTGCAACTACCAATTTACCTGGTAAAGAATCTCTTGTTAAAACATGTTTCATGAAAAAATATAACATAAATGTTGTAGACCTTGGTCTTCCAAGCTCCATATTTAGCAAAGCAAATAACTTAGGCAATCATTTTATGCAGATTTCATGTAGAAAACAGGTTAACTGGCACACTAGTCATGGTTCTTTGATAATGACTTTTGACACAACCAGAAGCCAATCAATATCGAAATAAAGCCTGAAATTCAGTGTCCTTTTTTGGGGAAAATACACCAGGGCAGTGTCTTCATAATGCTTGAAAGATGGGGGCAATATGAAGCTAGCTGAGCAATTGCCTTTAAAGGGAATTTTAGAGAAAAGACATGTCATTCTCTGAGGTTGCAAGACTCAGTTGGACGTTCTGAGCTCTCTTGTCATCAGCCTGCTTCACTCTTGACAATTAGTTCCTTGAAGAGCTCAGGGAGAAGAACTTTAGCCCAGTAATTCTAAGGGTGCCTTTGTGATATCTCTCTGACGTACATTCTTTCTTTTCCCCAGTATCCATCACTTAAAAACATTTACATGTCTTTCTCGATAGAATATAATTGGCAGGTTGTGGCAGGGAAGTCCCCTGGGCCAGGTTTACCTATAAGTCTTCTTCTACTTAAAATTCATGGATTCTGCTTGTAATTACATCTCATCCAAAAGCAACCTACAATTTTTTTGGTTCCTACTTGGACCTCCAAGAGTCTAGGATTCTACTTAATTATGCACAAGAACCTCATCATGTCGAGGCTCTTTAGAAAGTACACCTCTCCAGAGAATTGCACGTGGCCTTCTCATTCAATCACAAATTCAATCTAAATCGTCCCTTTTCTGCCTGACTCCATGGAGGAAGAGCAGGAGAAATGTAGCCTCTACCACTTTGACATGACAAAACAGATTTAGATACGCCACTCCAGGTAGAAAACAAAGAGTTAGGAAATGGAGATAGGAAAAGAAACTTACCAAAGAGATTTTCAACAGACGTCCATCTCTCTTTCAGTGCTCATTCTTTTTCTGCTATTTAGACTCTCTTCATCCAAAGTAACATTGTTTTCCATACATTTTCCCCAAACCATGCTGAAGATTCTATCCTAGAAAAAGAGGGAGTGTAAGTCTTAGCAATCCAGCTTTTTGGAAAAGAGGTCAGTGACTCAGGAAGACCCTTTGGTTCTTAGCTGCTTGGAATTTTTAGCAAATCACTCCAGGTTAGCCATAACTTGTGGTTTGCCATGGTTTCTGATGCATTTTAAAAGTCATAAGCTAGTTTTCACTCTACAACACATCCAGTCTATTTCTATGCCCTAATCAGTTAGTAGATATTGCTAATATTCCATGAAAAGTTTACTTGGGCTAAAGTAAAGTGATGTGTACATAAAATAATTTGTAGTCTGTTATAGAAATAATACAAGAGATCACTTTACAAATTGTGCTAATAGGATTTCTATAGGTGCTAGAACCATATAGATAATTTTGACCTAAGATTGAATTGAAAATATTCTTTGATCGTGTCATATTATAGAACTAAGTTACATCAGTGGACTCAACTGTCATTGATGTTTGTTTCTTTAATTAAGAAATATCCTAAATAAAAATTACTAAACTTTATTTAGGGCACATTTCTATTCATTATATAAACAGAGAGCTAAAAATTGGGAGGTATATTACCTAATATCAAATTCTGGAAAAGCAAATCAGTCCTATTTTGAACAATAAAGAGGTTGCCTGGTAGCATTTGACTGTTTAGCAAGGACTCCTGGGGATCAGTGTTGTCTCCCCAAAAAAATCCAGGGAGCCGTTCACAAGACTGGCCCTGGATATTGGAGAGGGAAGCCAGTGGGGACACATTGCATTTGCTATTCCTCATCTAATTCAGAGCTTTCACTTTGAAGTTAAGCAATGTGATGCCCACCCCAAACCAATGTTGTTTACCATTGCAGTTACTAGTGTCCAGATGTAGCCTCCAAAGGAACTATAAAGTCATTGTAAAAAATCCTGATGCATTTTCCTTGAGACAAATTCTTGCTTCTTCCAGTTCCTATAAATAATGCAGAACTATCTTGATTTTGTTTCCATTTTGGCCTGAAAGAACTGAACTGAGCTTAATGCATCTTTTGAACCTAAATTTCTTTTATATCATGTCTTAAATTGTCTTTTTTCTTCTCTATAGACATTCTTTCCAATTGAATATTTCTCTCTCTAATGGTCTCACTTTCAATGAAACATTTTAAGTTTTGTTCTTGGTTTCACTGTAATTTTTCACAAATTATGTACCCATAGACATTCATACAGATAACAGGTGCCACACAGCATGCATATGCAAACTGCATAGGGTTGGGGGACAGTAGAAAGGATTGTGTGGTTGGCAAATTAACCTACGATGTGTCTTCCATTTGCATAAAAATACAGTGCTCCTGATCAAGAGAGGGCTGAGGATTTAAACACCAGAGGAGTAGAAATTATGCCTTAGTGATTCATTAAAATATTATGAAATATACCTCTTATTTAGTACAAATCTTTGTTTCCCTCCTATCTCCAGTTTGTGTCTTTGATATGCCAGGATGCTAGTGGATATAATGTCCAAGTAATATTATGACAGGAACTAGTACTCGATGTGTACTTGTTTGCAAAGAGAAAACATTTTTTTCAGTATTACTGTTAGTATCCATTTATCAACACAGTGCTAGTATACTTTTTTTAAAAAAACCTCTAAAATCAAATTTATACTGTTTCTGACTTAAAACCTCTCCATTCACACATTTTACTTTCATTCTTAAGTTGAGTGGAGTGTAGCGCTAGTAGAATGAAGTCATAAGTTTTGAATGAAGGGGGCAGGGCCAAACTTCTTGATTATATTAATGACTACTTTTTAGCTGTTTAATAGAGAGACAGGGATACTGCCAGGAACTCCCAGGATGGCTCCTTGGTGAATCTGAGCCTCTCAAGCAGAGTGTTAGAGAGATGCAAAAAACAATATCAGGAATCACTTTGGGAAAGTTCATTTTTCTCATGCCAACTCCATTCCTGTCACAATAGAATGGTTCTTTTGCTGCCTAAAACTGAAGCCTGCCCTTCACCCTCGTTGGTTGGGTCACTGCGTTACACCAGACAGGTTTTCTGGGACAGGTTTCTGAGAGGTTTCGCTCATACTTTATGAGTCAGGTACATGGGTTCTAGCACAAGGGCGTTATAGGATTCTGGAAAATATCATCTTGTTACATATAGTAAGAACCATTGCATTTTGGCAGTGTTAAATTGACTGAACACTCAAAGCAGAGAGCTATCATGCCCAGAAATCACAATAATATTAACATGGTATCTAAATCTAGACACTGGATAAATTACCTACATGATAAAGGGAGATGTGAATTGGTAGTTTGATGAGCACGGTATTTCCAGAGAATTCTTTCAAATAAAGGTTTGAAAGATGAAGATCTAAAGATTTTTCATTGGAGAATCATTATTGTCATGGTTTGTGAATAACGTATACAAGTATGTAAATATTCAAATATAGGGATCATTCCAACTAAAAGGAGAAACAGAAACTCCATGGTATGGTAGTGTTATCAGTGATGTAGTATTAATCCACAATGAGCTATTCATATGAATAGTAGCAATAGCATCTATTAAACACAGCCAAATGTCGATAGTCTCAGAAAGCATTTCCCTGGGTAAAGAATTGCCAATAGTTTGGCAGAAATTTGTCCCTCGAGTGATTAATTATCCGCACTGAAGTCATGTGGCTAAGAGGTGACACAATAATTGATAAATACCAGGGAAATTTTAAATTAGCATTCAGGCTAGTCTGTTTTTTATTTGGGGGGGGTGAGGGGCATCACTGCCCTCTGGAGGTTGTGGGAGCTACCCAGCCTTGCTGCTGCTGGATTTGAACCGCCAAGCCCATGGGACAAAGTCCTGCACTCAACCACTATGCCACCAGGGTTCAGCCAGGATATTCTGTTCTTTTATGACATGAATCAATTTTCTATAAAAAATATACTGGTCTGCTGGCCCAGAAACATTTGTGTTGTAGTTTTTCTGCTAGTCATTAGTCCTGGTGGCGTAGTAGTTCCGGGTTGGGTTGGTAGCTGCAAGGTCAAAACCACCACCGGTTTGCTGGATAAAAAAGCACTTTCTACTCACACCCCCCTTTGCTGGGGACGAATAACAGAAAAGTAGGTCAGGAGATGACACAAAATAGGGAACAATAATCTATAACTAACCAAGGCTTTATGAGGGAGGGTGGGCGAGGGAGGGATGGGTTAGAAATGGAGGACTCCTATCATGGAGGGGCTCAAGTGGGAAGAGAATGGTTTGAGAATGATGATGGCGGCATATGTGCAAATGTGCTTGACACATGGGAGAAATATATGGATAGTGATGAGATGTAAGAGACCCTAGTAAAAGTATTTTTTAAATTATCGTCCCACAAAATCACAGGATCAATTTTACCCTGCCCTATGAGGTTGCTAAGAGTGAGTGTCTACTAAAAGGCAATGAGCTTGTTTTGCTTCTTGTTTTTTGATGCTAATTAGCTCATGTAACATCTCTAGGCTGTAGTTCAGAATAATACCACGATTAGGTCCTCCACAGAGCTGAGATTCTATGACCTCTAAGAATTTGGCATCAAAAGTAAAACTTTTTCTGAAAGCCATTTGGACCTTACAGGTAGGGGGTCAATAGAAGGCTAAGTCTTGCAATGAGGTTCTGTATTGATAGTATGATTAGTTGCTTTTAAGCCAGCTCTGACCGTAGTGTCCCACATCAAACAGGAGCTGATTGTAGTGATTGGACATCCATGAATCCAATTTGTGGAGGGGTTCTTTTATTTTCTCCTACCTTCTGCTTTACCAAGCACCTTGACATGTTCTAGAGTCCAGTTTTTCTAATGTTGTCTCCAAAGTAAGGAGGCGTGGGCACCCAGTCAATAAACCGCTATAACTCTTTCGGGATCACATAAAGAAAGGGTACAGTTGCTGATGCCCTAATCTCTAGATGCAACTGTGATTAATATATGTACAGGACCGTGTGCTAGATAGAGTGACTTCATCGGCAAAACCTTTTTATGCTACATCAAACATAATTCAAATTCGATTTCTCTTTTCCTGCTTTTCAGTACCATGGCCCATCATTTTGTGTCTTTAATACCACACAATCCTCATGGCTGGTCTATTTATTTCATTTTCTATCCTGTGCAGTATACTTGTCCCAGAGATAGGGTTCTTATACATCAACCTGACCATGTTTCTCCCCATTTTAAAGAGGTCCTCATCCCAACTAGTTAAAAAATACCTAAATCATTGCTCTGGCATGCCAGGTTGCTTACAACAGGGCTGAGTTCCATGATGTTTTCACATGGTGTAGCCAGGCCAAGCCCTTGAAACATCTCACTGCTCCTGGATGTGCATCTTTTGTGCTTTCTTACCTTTGACCAGCTTCTGTTCCCCCTATCAAGAAGGACAATACTTCCTTCTCTGATTAATTCTCACTTATGCTGAAAATCTAACTCAGAATGTTACTTCCTTTAAGAAAAATTACCCAATTTTCCTGCTGAGTACCATCCTCTTTAGTGTCCCTTCTTATCTTTAAGATAAGATCTCTCATGTATTATTTTCACTATAATAATTATTGTTTATTAACATAATAGTCTTCAAAGATTTCTATTTCTTCATTACTCGGTAACTTTCTTGAGGAAAGAGATGGCAGTTTATTATCTCTCTTTTCGCAGGGCTTATTATAATGCATAACACATAGAAGGTTATGTATGATAAAATATCCATTTTAAGAATGGATGTCATGCCTGATGATTGAAAATGGCGGCTATTTTATTTGATTTAATGTATCCTGGGAATGAACTACTGCTCTACAAAATATGTATCATTGTTTTCTAAATTTAAACTATAACAGTTAACAAAGCAGCTTAATTCTCTCACTCATAATTTAAAATACTGTCCTGAAAATTTGAAGGGGTGGTACTTCAAGCTTTATAGATGCTTTGATTGAATACAGTCTTCCACGAAATTAAATTTTAATAAAGAAAAGCAATGTAATGATAATGATGGCAAATGTTAGAAAGGGGAAAAGAGGACATTGTGTGCTTATTTTAGCATATGTGCTGCTGAAGCAAGCATATGTGTTTATTTAACAGGACTTGTGATGCCACTCTTATGTGCCGGACACCAGGCTAGCCAGTGGCATACAAATGAATACAAACTCTCCTGCTCAGAAAGCATTCAAGGATCATAATGGGGTGTATTAGTTTCCTAAGGCTGCTGTAATGAAGTGAATGGCTGAAGATGACAGAGAATATCCCTCAGTTCTATACATTTAAAGTCAAAGTGCAGGCAATCAGTGGGGGTCCCTTTTCTGAAAGCTGTAAGGAAGAGTCTCTCCTGCCCACCCCCACCCCCTGCCCCAGCTTCTGGTAGCCACTGCAGACATTCCTTGGCTTGCAGCTGTAGTGTAACTCCATCTAATTTCATCTTTCTGTTATCATGGCTTTCTATTTTTAAGTTATTTCAGTGAACTTCAGCTTAATCCAAGAAGATAAGGTCTGGGGTAAAATTTTTGCATAATTCACTGATCATATTGCCAATTTCATTCATATTTGTGATTTCTTAAATTGGAATGCTATGTAATATCCCTCTGAGAGACATGCCATAGTTTTGTTTTTTCTCTGTTGGCTTGTTTTTTAATCCATTCTTCTGTTGATCAACAACGGGGTTGGCTCATGGTCTATATGGTTGATGAAAAGAACTCCTGTGAATTTCTTTCTTTTATGGGGTGGGGCTCTCTGGTGGTCGTGGGAGCTACCCAGCCTTGCTGCTGCTGGATTTGAACTGTCAAGCAGATGGGCCACAGTCCCGCACTCAACCACTACGCCACTGGGGCTCAGCCCTTATAGATGCCTCTTGTGTACGTGCAAGGGTTTCTCTCGGCTCTATGCATGAGAGCAAATTCAGTGGTCATTGACTACATAAACACTCAATTTTATCCTGTGACTTTATATACCTTCTCTGTTTATTGATATACTTTTTCAAAATCACATTTTATTATAAAGGTGATCACATTTTACAAAAATGTAATCAGGTGGATGAAAGAGGTATCTTTGTATAAGTTTGTCTTATATTGTTCTATTCTCTCAAAATGATGACCTTAGTGTGCACTGTATCCACAGGTGTTCTCAGTTCTTCCATGAAGCGAGTGTTCCTTTCCTTTGTGCCTACTCTATCAAATTATTTGTGCTTTTCATCGGCTTGTAGGAGTTCTCTCTATATTCTCAATACTTATTTTTGCTGGTTTGTGTATTGCAAAAATCTTACAGCACTTAATTTATAGATTTATGTTGTGAATATGTGACTTAAAGAGTTAATTTCACCACCTTTTCCCTTCTTTAATCAATGAATTTTTTTATTCTTAATTAGTAGACATAATCCTATTTTAAAATCCAAAAGACATTCCCATTTAATTTCTATTAAGACTCTGAAGGTCATTAATACTTCAGTTTTTAATACATTGAGGGTTGATTATGTGTGTATACAGATGTATACACATGCAATGCCCCTTTCAAATTTACTGTAAGGCTAGCTGTTCTGATTTAGAGAAAATGTCCTCTGTTTCTGTCTTCTGTGCTGCATACACCCTATACCAAAGTTCCAAAGATGTGCAGTTTTGATTTTTCTAAGTTTTCAATCCTATTTCATTCTGTTGTGTCCCTGTACCAATATCACATCTTTCTAAGAAAAACCCTCAAAAAAGAATTACTGAGGGCTGAGCCCCG